>JAEQML010072997.1:0-15186 GCA_016904865.1 Pissodes strobi
ATTTCTTAGCAACCATCATCAACTTTGTTTTTTCAAATAGTCGAAAATTTTGTTTTATTCCTTAAACCCTCTAATTTTAATCCTAAATCTAACAACATAACGCTCTTTACATTTATCCGACGTTTCGGATAAAAAAAACCATCATCAATACTATTTGATGATGATTTCGAAGGAACAAAACGTCGGGTCAAAAATCTAATTACGTTAAGTACTCTGCTGGTACATTGTAAAGACGTGACGTCATCAGATACGAAATTCGCGTTGGGATCATTGACAACTAACCCAAACTAAGATATCGATGGTTGGCATATATTTATCTATGACAGTGACAGAAACGTTAGCATTCTCGCAGCTGGTGGCGTAGGTCGCGGTCTAGCAACAGAACGTAATCCTATCTTATTACGTCACAATCCCGATCGAGACGCCCTTCGATCCTTCGAATTCTGCATATTTAAACTCTTATTTCAAGAACCGCTTAACGAATTGATTTACACTTTTGAATATGGCTTATTTTTATGAAGTATTTTGAATAGGTAATAGAAATTTGATTGTTTTTTTTAAATGAGCCCATTTTGCTGAAAAAGGCGAGACCGACCTTCATTTACGTTTTTAACTTTTTTCAATTGGTTTTTCTGAGTTGCATACATATGACATACAAACTCTTAAATGCTTTCTTTAGCATTTGCAATTAAGGAAGGATCATACTTATTTCCATATTTTTATAATCTTGGCCTACACATGGCCACAAAATGTGTGCGTATGACCCAAACAAAATGAAAACTCTCAAAAAATAAGACACAAAATTAAAATAGAAAATGACATGTCGAACCTTGAAAGAGCTACTACCATTTGCACGAGAAGCTTTACCCGAACGGCTGGAGTATTTTAGGTATGCACGGATTGAATGGCGTGAGCATCCCGAACGCACCTTAGTAACAAACATTTGGCCCGATGAGCGTTGACCGTCATCTTTTATTTAATTTTTTACTCTACGCCTACTTAATTTTATCGGGGTAGGTAGTCATTGAAAGGTAGTAATAGTAGGTAATGCAATATCAGTAGTTGTTTAAATTGTGTGCCTTTTTTTTTCCCAGTAAATTAATACTGACCCTTGTACATTCTCAAATCATCTGCATTTGAGTATTACGCTTATTCAGTAACTAATCATTACAAGAAAAAAAAGGTAGACTGTAAAAAATTGACAAAAAATATTTTTTTTTCATTACAAGTTAAAAATAGTTATTTATGCAACAAGTGTGTAAAGTGAATCTTTTTTTATGAATGGGAATATTGTCGCATGACCCGTAGGCGAATGCGACAATCCCATGAATAAAAAAAGGGTACTTTACACATGAGTAGCATACAAAATTTTTTCTACTATCGAAAAATATATGAAAAAATAAAAAATAAAAATAATTACTTTACGCACTACTGCGTAAAATATATTATTTTACGCACTGCCCTAAACGTCAAAAAATATGTCAGTAAACGTCAAAAAATATGTCAGCTTTACTTTACTTACTTTACGCACTGCACATTAAAAAGGCCTATTTTACGAATCTTAGAGAGTGCGTAAAGTGAGTATTTTACGCACGGTAGTAGAAAAAAGTTTTTTCGTATTCTGTATGGGCTGTATTCGTCTGCCAATTTTTTTATTCTATATTAAAAATTATAAGGTTTATATCTTATCTAGTCTGAAGCAGTCAAAAATTGTTCCGAGTTATCATAAAAATATTTTTAATTAACTAGTGCGTCTGAGACATATGTACACCTGCAAAACGTCTGCCTAGTAAAATTCTTAAAATTTTACTGATAACTGAGTCTAAGTTGTGCTTGGCAGACTGTAAAAAATTGTTCTCAGTTACGCGATTTTTTTTACAACATTACACGAGCATGCGTGACTATTGTACTCTCGAAAAACGTCTGCCTGTAAACTTATGACGGATTAGGCAAACTTAATTTGTGTTCATGTCATTGTGTTACGGTAATTTTTACAATTCCGTAACATTTTTATGTTGCCCATCAAGTTCATTTAAAACAAATTTGGTCTTTTATATCAGTCGATAATAATTATCTAGTTAATATAAAATGAACATTAATATTATGGGTTGAATCTACGTAAATACAGCAGTCGAATATATTTGTTAAAACTGATAAATAATTTCAAATATCCAGATTTTATGGTTAAAAATCGGTCGCTTCGTACGTACGGTAGAAAAAATTGAAATATTTGTGACGACTGCGTGTCAGTGTAATTTTTTTCGAGATGTGATTCTGGTGGAAGGTAAGACTGGATTTTAGAATCTTGTCTTGTACCGTGTACCAGTGTGGGAGGTTGGGAGAAGGTATGGCTTGATTTATTTTATTTTTGTTTGTTTTGCGATATCTGATCTTATTTCTAGTTTCCTATATCGTAAAGTCTGTAAGTTAACTGCTAAGCTTGTGAATTTCTGGTATTTGGCTACTATCGTTTCGCATACCACGTTGCCGTTTGCCGTGTGTGTGTTTGTGCCTGTAGGGCATGTGAGATAGTTTTTTTTGGGCTTAAGGCTCTTTAATAAGAAAAAAAAAAGGACTTGATCCTACAAAAGCAGGTGTTATTAAATTTCGGATTTAGTTCAGCAGCCCAACTAAGGAATCGTTCAAATTGGCCTATAGGGCTCATATCTAGGTTCCAGTTAGAGGTAGCAATTTTTAGAAATTAATAACTAAAACTGTTGAGAGTGTAGGATACTCAGTCTAATTTTCTCTAGTACCGTTATCTGTTGGATTCAAGCTTAGTTAGTTATTATTTAGTAAATATTTTATCGTTACGTCAGATATTTAAAGAGCGCCTTCTCAAGCCTTCTCAACCGTGGTGGGTACAAGACCTTAATAACTCTGTTTCTTTATTTCGATTTAAATTTGTCATTACCTTTATCTTTGAATTAAACTGATTTTTTAGTTGAAAAGTAGCTTTCAGGTAATGATTAAAATCTGATTACCTGTTTAAATTTAGTGATTTAACTTTGTTCTTACCTGATTACTGTAATTGTTTTTCTATTGAAATATTGGTCATTACAATATTTCTCAGCTTAAGTAGCTATTCATGTTATTTATTATCTGTAATTTATTCACTGTTTGATTTAAAAACATAATTATTGTCTACACTCTAAACAATTCTGTGGAAATTGGCGGAGGCATATTTAATTATTTAATTATATTAAATTAAATTTCTCCTTCAGCGTGTTTTGTCATTTTTCAGCATTGTTAATTGAGAAGAATTATTTCTAGTTCTCTCTTGTCAATTTCTGTATCAAAAATCTAAGCTAAGACAAGCGACGCTCTCCGCCATATTGAAACAGGGTTGTAACAACATTCTTGGTGAACTCTTTAACTGCCTTGTACTGGTTTTTTTTTCATGCTATTGAGTCCACACGCACTCGGCCTACCAGGACAGTTTCCAGTGACGTCACAGGACAGATCCGAGGCACCACAGCAATTTCCGGGAACCCTCTCCAGGAAGCTCGGAGGAAGCATAAGGTGATTAAAGGGCAGTTATCACCAGGAAGGTTCAACAGAATTAACAGTTATTTTTGTTGGACGGAAATAGAATAAAAATTGTTTTTTTTTGAAATCTCTAATCTTTTATTTTGCGCTTTTTATCACTACAGCACTTGAAAAAAAAAATAATTAATAAGCATGCTTCTTACCCATACACCCTGAGTATCTTTCAATTTATCTTTTCAGTAAATTAAAGTAATAATTTAAAGAAAAGTGCATTTATAGTTTATTTTAACAATTTAAAGTTTATCTTAACTAATTAAATTTTCTTGTAACAAGCACTATAACTTTTATTGTAATAAATTAGTAAAATTGCATTTTCTCGTAACAATTGGCAGATTGTAAAAAGTTGTTCCAAGAGACCATTTTATTTGCAAACTAAAATTCATGTTTCAACATGCATTACCACGGCGCGAGAAATTTTTGATACAAATTCCAATAGCTTACGGCTGTAAGTATGTCCCCTATCAAAAGCAGATTGTAAAAAATGAGTCCATTTTTTCTGTCACGAGCTGCTGGGCTATTAGTCTCAAATTATTTTACTTATTTGAGCTGTTTCCGATAAGTTATAATCAATATTAATAGGTTTGGTTAGTTTTGGTTAGTCTGCTAATCAACTTTCGATTAAATTCACTTAATATCAACTTGTTTTAGTCATTTGAACCGGTTACGATACGTTATAATCAATTTTAATAGATTTGGTTAGTCTTGGTTAATCGTCGAATCCACTTCTGGGTAGTTTCATTTAGTCTCAACTTAATTTAGTCATTTGAGTCAGTTGCGATACGTTATAATCAATTTTAATAAATTTGGTTAGTATTGGATAATCGTCGAATCAACTTCCAGTTAGTTTCACTTAGTCTCAACTTATTTTATCTATTTGAGCCGGTTCCGATACGTTATAATCAGTTTTAAGAGATTTGGTTGGTTTTGGTTAGTCGTCTATTCAACTTTCTGTTAGTTTCACTTAGTCTCAACTTATTTTAGTTATTTGAGTTGGTTCCGATACGTTATAATCAATTTTAATAGGTTTGGTTAGTTCTGGTTAGTCGTCTAATCAACTTTCGGATAGTTTCACTTAGTCTCAACTTATTTTACTTATTTGAGCTGGTTCTGATACGTTATAATCCATTTTAATAGATTTGGTTAGTTATCGTTAGTCGTATAATAAACTTTCGGTTAGTTTCACTTAGTCTCAACCCATTTTAGTAATTTGAGTCTGTTCCGACACGTTATAACTATGTTTAATAAATTTGGTTTCTTTCGTTTAGTCGTCTAATCAACTTCCGGTTAGTTTCACTTAGTCTCTACTTATTTTAGTCATTTCAGTCGGTTTCGATACGCTATAATCAATTTTAATAGATTTGATTAGTTTGGGTTAGTCGTCTAATCCATTTTTGGTTAGTTTCACTTATTCCAACTCATTTCACTTATTTGAGCTGGTTCTGATACGTTATAATCAATTTTAATAGATTTGGTTAATTTTGGTTAGTCGTCTAAGGAACTAGCGGTTAGTTTCCCCTTCCTAGATCTGTGGTTAGTTTCACTTAGTCCCAACCTATTTTAGTCATTTGAGTCGGTTCCTATACGTTATAATCATGTTTAATAAATTTGGTTAGTTTTGGTTAGTTGTCTAATCAACTTCCGGTTAGTTTCACTTACTCTCAAGTTATTTTACTTACTTGAGCCGGTTCCGATACGTTATAATAAGTTTTAAAAGATTTCCTTAGTTTGGGTTAGTCGTCTAATCAACTTTCGGTTATTTTCACTTTATTTTACTTATTTGAGCGGGATCCAATACGATAAACCGTGCCGTGACGTTCACTAAAATTTTCCGTGTCGTGATGCGACCTTGGAATCTCACTCTCAGAAACCAAAGTTTTCATCTGAAGCGGCTCCGATACGTTATAGTCAAATATAATGTTTTTGGTTAGTTTTCGTTAGTCGCCAAAATTCGGTTCGTTTTGGTTAGTTTTAACTTACTTTAATTTGTGTAACAGTGTAACCTATTTTGATACATTTTAGCCCGTTTTGATGCTTTTGGTTAGTTTTGGTTAGTCATTAAATCAACTTTCCGATATGTTATAGCCAATTTTAATGTTTTTGGTTAGTCGCCAAAATTCGGTGAATTTGAGTTATTTTTAACTTACTATAATATTTTTAATCTGTTTCGATACGTTTTAGCCATATTTATTGCTTTTGGTTAGGTTAGATTAGATTGGGGTAGGTTGTGTTAGATAGTCGTCGTGGGTAGTCGTTCAATCAATATTCAGTTAATTTCAGTTAGTTTTAGTTTTAGTCATTTCAATCGGCGCCGATACGTTATAATCGAATTTAATGTTTTTGAGTAGTTTTGGTTAGTCTCCGAAATTCGGTTCGTTTTTGTTAGTTTTAACGTACTTTAATATTTTTCATCCAATCAGATACGTTTTAGCCTTTTTTGGAGCTTTTGGTTACTTTCGGGTTGTCGTTGAATCAAGTTTCGGTTAGTTTCAGTTAGTTCCAAATTAATTTAGTAATTTAAACCGGATCCGATAGGTTATAATCAATTTTAATTTTTATGGTTAGTTTTGGTTATTCCCCAAATTTCGGTTACTTTTAGTTAGTTTTAACTTACTTTAATTTTTTTAATTTGTTCCGATTCGTTTTAACCCTTCTTGTGCTTATGGTTGCTTTTAGTTAGTTTGGGTTAATCGGTCAATCAACTTTCGGTTATTTTCAGTTAGCTTTAATTTATTTTTGTCATTTGAACCGATTCCGTACTCAGAAACAGACTAACACGATCTCTCACGTATATTACGTAATGTGCCAAATGTGGCATGCACTTTTTCGTAATTTGATACCCCATAATAGGGAAACAATAGTATATTATTTTATATGGAGGAAAAGTGATACTTTTCATGGCGCGCTCGTGTTTAACAGCCGAACGGAGTGAGGCTGGTAATAGAGAGCAAGCCATGAAAAGTAACTTTTCCTCCAAATAAAATATGCTGTTTTTTCTTCAAATGTCGACAATTTAATGCAAAAACATCTCTTTTTAATAGTAAAAATATCTAATTATTATTAATGATAAATGGGTTCGCAAGGCGGCTTAGACCGCGGTCGTAGGTGGCCTTGCTTAGACCGGTGTCGGTGAATATAATGTAACATCAAGCTGTCAGTGGACACTGTCAACAATAATTAGATTGCGTCTCCGATTGCGTTTTAATTCCGTATTGATAAGCAGTTATTGAAAGTTCGATTAAATAATAACCAATTTGTTCCTAAATTAGTGATTTTTAGAAATGCAGTCACAAATTGAGTGATAAATACAAATTGTAGTTTAATAAATCTTGAGTTGTTGACGCTTATTTTGTTGTCTGTTTGTATTGTATCTATGTTGCTATGACAACACTTTTACCTCCGCCGGCGGAAAAGTGAAAAGTAAAGCTCCGGCGGAGGAAAAACGAAACTTCACGGCCGCCTACACAGTCGAGTAATGACGGATTTACTGACGTTTGAAGAAAAAAACATTTTCAATGTTAAAAACAGAGAATTTGGGTTTATAGTGTGAATTTAGACCGAGAAACCAAAGGAGTACTTAATACACTATTTAATAAATTACGTGAGGAAAGGGAGCGAGTTTATATTTATTTTCAAATGTTCATGTCGTTTTTTAAGGATAAAGCGAAGTGCAAACCAGAGCCACAGCTTATACCGTACCGAATCAGTTATTGAACTCTACGTCGGCTCCTTTGATGTCGATGAAGCCAGATTTGACTTTTTCATGCTTTCCTCATTTTTCGCGCATGCCCTTCATACATTATAAATGTTAGGTTTTAATGGCCAGCAGAGACGGACTGGGTTTAATTTAGTTCACATTTTTAGTGTAAATTAAATTAAACATGATATGTAAGTGAAATTGATAAAAAAGGGTAAACGAGATCGAGAATGATCAGTCATTTATACATAACCATG
Source organism: Pissodes strobi (assembly GCA_016904865.1). Classification (NCBI taxonomy): domain Eukaryota; kingdom Metazoa; phylum Arthropoda; class Insecta; order Coleoptera; family Curculionidae; genus Pissodes; species Pissodes strobi. Next base: position 7,501 of record JAEQML010072997.1, read on the forward strand.
AATATGGTGTTTATAAGTGTAAAAAAATATATAAATATTTTGATAAGAACATAGAATATCAATTTTTCTACAGCCGCGTGCAAAATAAGTAATTACTAAATTGAAATGAAATCGCAAAATCGACGAATGCCGTGGATCCTTATTTTGCGCTCTAGCGCGAGCCATGATACAATAACCGGAAGGTATGATACCTAGCCGTCTCAAATTCGTTCGCTCCGCGCAGTGACGTCATTGCGTGTTTGGCTTCTATTGATATGCATACGTTTATAGGCACATAATCATTATGTTTTACCTATTTTCTCTATTTATCAAGAAAATTTGTGTCCTGGGTGAAATTAAAATCTAATTATTACATATTAATACTATTTATTTAATAAAAAAAACTAATATTCAACATAACGTTTATGATGAATGGATCAAAATAGTAATATTAAAAGCAGCATGTTTTGAAAAACGTAATAAACTTTTACGTTTATCTAAAAAACGTTTATTGAGTATTGGCCAATCGAGAGCAAATAAAAAAAGAAAATCGATCAATAATATTTTTTCTTAAATAATAATTTTAGTCATCTTTCTTTTTTTAGAAATTGTTAAATTTATCAAATCCTGATGGTAGCAAGACCATTAGAGATGGAGTAAAATTAATTTCACATTTCTATCTTAACTCTTCAAGAGCTATCTGACGGTACTAATTAGCAGGTGGTACCATCGAGGGTACCATGGGTACCAAATCTGGTACCTCGGTAGGTACCACTGGCAGGTGGTACCATGGGTACCGAATCTGGTACCTCGGTAGGTACCATTGGCAGGTGGTACCATGGGTACCAAATCTGGTACCTCTGTAGGTACCATCAGCACCATTAGATAGCTCTTGGAAAGTTAAGAGAGGAATATGGAATTAATTTTACTCCATCTTTAATGGTCTTCCTGCTACCAATGTATATAAAAAAGTAACGATTAAAAAAAAATACAAAAAAAAGGAAAGATCGTTTTACTAGGAACAACTTTTGTATTTAACTTTTTTGCAACCATCGTAGTCTTCGAGATAAGGTATAGGCCCGTCTTAAAGTGGCCACCCTGTACATAGTCATCTTCCTCAAAATGTTTTGAGCAAATACGTGTAGAAGTTTTATTAAATTTATCCTTACGAAAACACAGGTGAACCCATTTACTACACATATTTTGTCTTTGGGAAAAGTGAAACACCTTATATTCCTATCAAAGTTTTTGCCTTGGTTATCCACCTTACATCCGTCCACAGCACACCTCATTATTAAACGTTTTTTGATTAAAAATACCAACAAACACCGTCTAAGGAACAGTAACGCCAACAAAATTTAAATATAAAACATACGAATCTCAAATGCAAAGCACACGTTCGTTCATGTTGTAAATGCCGGCCGGCGCGCGGCGCCAAACAACGCCCTCAATGACGTCACAGGCGAATCGTCGCCTGCGCGATATCATATCTTACGTTTATTGTATCATGAGCGCGAATATGGAAAAGAAAAATCTCACTTTTTCCGTCGAGTGTGCTATGAATGGTCATGGAAACCGAAGATAAATAAATGACAGTCGTGCTTTTGTTACAGTTTGTTGCTGGCAATCCTGTTCTAGCTCGAAGCCCGAATATAATATTATGTCAAAACTGATAGTCATTTGCAAATTTCAGAATAAGTATAGAGAAAAATGTGGATTTAATTTTAAAAAAAGCGGCTGTAGAAAAAGTTCTGTGTGTTTTTCGAGCGCAAAGTAAGATTGCCGTTTTCGAAAGATTACTACGAGCAGAAATTTTATCAAAAATGTGATCGTGTCAAACGGCCTTAATAAATTGATATTTCGTCACTCGAAGCCATTTATATAGTTGTAGGTATGTGACATTGTTCACTACTTATTTCTAATGAAATTTACATACAACCTTTGTAATATTAGTGTGACGGTTCTAAATTGGTTGCCTTTATTATGGGATGCTAAGAGGCTAGACAAAACTACAATTTATGTCTCAAGTTTAGAAAGATAAACTTCCTGCAGAAGGGAGCCAAACAATTATCGACGAAGAATATTAATTTATCATGCAATGTGATATGAATGAACTATACTTTAGTCTCAATACCTAATCTAAACATCTACTTACAACCTTTCATTCTTCGGAAAACTAAAATATCCTGAAGCTGGATTGGCTTTCTTGTACCTTTTGCAGACAAAACAACATACGACCATGGTTAACATTGAATACACTTTAATGATTAAATGTCCAAAAAGTTAACACACTTAAATAAATCACCGAACAATCGAGCACAAATAATAACACGAAAACAATCCAATCTAAGAACGTAACCTGCTGCTTCTTGTCAAAAAATCGAGAGTCCAACGCTGTGCGGTGTGTTCAGTTTCCGACTCAACCTCCGTTTATGTCTCTTCGATTCGGCAAACTGTCGTAATAGAAAAAGATAACACTACATTGGACACCAGACCGGTACTATTATTCATAAATAAACGAAGTCGCCCTCATATAATTCGGCTCGTTGCAGACGCCAAGAATATGAGGAAAATGCTCCTATTGGTTGGATTTTATTGCTTCAAAACACGTGGAGAGTTAAATAACTGATTCGGTACGGTATAAGCTGTGCCAGAGCTGGATCACGCAAACCAAGCGAACAAATGGTGCATGCAGATTGCAGCGAACTACCGCAGTTCGTGGCGGGCAGCGGTAGAACCGAGAAGGCCGCGGGGCTGTTCTTTCTAGATCGCTTCTGTTTGCCGTTTTTAATTAATGTACCCGCGCAGTATTTTACCGCCACCGCTCTGGTTTGTGCCTCGCTCTAAGTTTAAATAGACGCTGTCGGAGGTATAACTAGTTAATAACCATATTAAAAAAAACCTAAGATTATAACTCAGATTTTTACGGGGAATCTAAGAAACTGATCGGAACTTACTTTGTCGACGTGAAAGTCAGAATGTACCAGCTTATAGTCTAGGAGCCAGTGACATTTTTCAGTGATGATTTAGTTAAGACCTATTTTTTGAGAGGATGATGAGGGGCATAACTAAGTGTCATCCCTGAGGATTAGCTCGGATTCCGGAGGCAAAACGCCCTCCATGTGTAAAAAAAATTGCATCTTTTTATTATTTAGTTAAGGATGAATTTTTTTCAGTACTCCTCTGATAGCCCACAAACATCGATCTAATATTGGTAGAACGATTGGCCAGGCTTAAGAGGGTGGCAGAACACCCTCAGTAATATGTCATGGAAGCGATGAACTTTTTATTACTTAGTTAAGCTTCATTTCTTAGTATATTGTTCTAGCAACTATTCCAAGTGTGTATGTCATTTAGCAGAACAAAATGGCAGTCATAACCTATCTGGTATAACGATTTGAATGTGCCGTATGCACGAACTGACTTCATGCCCTCGGTCGCAGATTAATTTCTATTATGAATGCTTTAAATATAAGCAATAATTTTGTTCATTTATTTAGAACTATTTTAGTAATCACAGACCTTCATTTACCTTCCTCCTTCTTGGGTTTGAGTAAATCATATTAGACGATTGATAGAAGATTTTTTTTGTTGTTAAGGGTATTAATATTCAGTGCAGCAGAGATGGGCAAGGCCAACTCCACTCAAACATATGAGTTCTAAAGAGATGAAAATAAATTAAATTCCCTTATTGGATTATTATAAAACAAAAATTTGAAAAAAAGATAGTACTTAATTAAGTGAAATGGTTAATCGACCCACAAGACTGCCCCTCTCCCGTTTTAAGGGCTGCTTAATTCGTTTTTAACGAACAAATGGAATTTTTTTAATGGGTATTAGTATTCAGTACAGCAGAATGGGCAAGGCTAACTCAACCCAAAAATATAAGTTTTTGAAAAGATTATTTTTTAGTAATAAGCTTTATATTTTTGAAGGTCTTTTTTACTTTTACTATTTATTTAACTTTAAAAATTACTTGTTTAAAATTTTTGACTGATCTTTTGTAGATTCGACTCTAGTACTCTTTAGGTGGGTATCTTCCCAATAATAACATTATTGTGAACTGCACATCCTGATTTGGGTCTAAAGATTAGGATGTGATTAGAACCCTTACCACGTCCCTGTGGACTGCAGTAGGTGAGAACGGAACAGGTGAGAGACCAAAGCCTATCAGACTGATGGTTTCTTTGACTAATTATGTCATAAAATCTGCTGACTATTGTAACTTTAAGATTTATAATTGCTTTCGCTGTTCGATCGCGTGGTTTATAATTTATGTTGAATGTTTACATAATATTTTTCAAGTTCAGGTTCAAACTTAGGACAGGTTGATTTAATTATTAGTTTAAATGTGACAGGGCTTGATATCAACACTAGCCAATATAACAAATATTTTACACTTCAATTCTTCATCAGTTATGAGCCAATAACATAAAAAATACTTCATGTCATTCAGCAGCCAGGAACAAAAACTATATGACCTGACACGTGGCCGAAATCCCAAATAGAGGCAAACTAGTAGGGAAACGGAACAACGAGTTTTATAAAATTTTAAATTTGCATGAGGGTGAAAATAATAATTATAAACAACAGTGCTTTTACTGTAAAATAACTGGTTTTTGCTGGTAAGCAACGCGTATTTAAAACAAGGTGATTGATGCTTTTAACAGTAAAATAACTGGGAATATAATCATTATATTTATTTTAAGAATGTCAATACAATCTTCTTAAGTTTATTAATATAGAGTAGGGCTATAGAGCAAGAATATTACAGCAGTTAAAAATATTCCTAAGCGCAGGAGAATCAGTGCATTTTGTTCCAAAAAAAAATGGTCTTGTGATTGTGCAATATTGTATAACCCTAAATACATTCGGGTTAAGATAATAGATGTATTAGTTTATTACAAGCTAGTGGGTTTACAGGACGACCGAGCGAAGCCAGTTATGGTTGTAATGGAACGAGTTTGTAATAAGCTTACTACCTTACTTACACTATTGAACACAATAATTCTTTGAAATTTACTGTATAAAACACATTCAAAATGTGCCGATTAGATTTGTTAAGCTTCGGATATTCGCCAATATTTATCACGTGCTCAGTGCTAGGGTCGGCATTGAATACAGTGTTAGTAGTGAAGATGCTTTATGCAAAAAGAGCATTTTCTTAAAATTACCTCATTTCTTTTCATTCAGCAGTCAATCCCATGAACTTTTTGTAAACATTTTCATATCGGCTTTTCCATTTTGCGTTATTTCGAGAACGTTTGCCAAGATGGGCCTGTTCTATCGAAGGTGGATGGCTGCTGTTTTAACATTAATGTATGTACAGGGTGTCCCAAATTCGAGCCCCATCATTGGGATCTCGGGAACTAGAAGAGATACGAGGTCGGTTAAATGGAGGCAAAGTTGTGCGATTTGATGCTGATCAAAAGGCCACCTTACACTTCCGAAGGTTTTTGGAAAAAACCGTATATTCGCGATTTAATTTTTATTTTTTTATGACTTTATTTGAATAGGTATAACAAAATACATTTCATATTCTCATTGTTACTTGTTCTGTTCTACGAGATGGTGTTATCAGATTTTCAAACCGACGTTTCGTCTTTGAGCTGTCATCATCAACTTTGTGTTTTTAAATACGGCCCTGGATTTTGTATTATGGATTTTAAGAGCTTCTAAGGTCCCAAAATCAATTATGTATCGCACTTATTCGGAATATTCATATTAATGGCATTTTTCATAAGAAATCATGTGTTAGAGAGAGAGACAGAAAACAGATTTTTGGTAAGATCTTAACATTCAAAAATCATTAAAATGATTTTTTCGAGAAAGTTCGATACAACAATGAGAATGTGAAATTTATTATTTGTTTCAAATCTAATCCCACACAACTATTATTTACTTGGGTAAATTGCTAAAAATATAGCCTAGAGCCAATGGTTTGAGGGTTGACACGTCAATAATTATATTATTTATTAACCACTTCTTATGTTAGTTTTTAAGCTTTCTTTATGCAAAGCGTTAATGCGTAAAAAAAGGTTTTTGTTTTTAATCCTATTAAAAATCTATTTTCTGTCTCTCTCTAACACATGAATTCTTATGGAAAATGACACTAATATGAATTTTTCGAATAAGTGCGATACATCATTGGTATTGGGACCTTAGAAGCTCTTAAAATCGAACGTCGGGTTGAAAATCTGATAACACTATCTTGAAGAACAGAAAAAGTAGCAATGAAAATGTGAAATTTATTTTGTTATATCTATTCGAATAGAGTCATAAAAAATTAAAATTAAATCGCGAATATTCGTTTTTTTCCAAAAATCTTCGAAAGTATTCGGAATTTTTAAACTTGTAAGGTGGCATTTTGATCAGCATCAAACTGCGCAACTTTGCCTCCATTTAACCGACCTCGTATATCTTCTAGTTTCCGAGATCCCAAAGATGAGGCTCGAATTTGGGACGCCCTGTCTCTCTCGCAAATGAAAAATGCTGTAATTAGAAATTTTATACTTTTCTTATTTTTAAAATATATTTTTTTAAAATTGTTCTTTTGGGATCCCCTCGTAATTATTTCTGATACAGTTTTATGTAAAATCTAGTGGAGTCCTTTTAGGTACGTCCGATTTTGGATACGCCCTTTATCTCCATTTAAATAATTTTTACATTTAATAATCTCCATATTTTCATACGCGTGTAAAAACAGCCGCCATCTCCTGTCAGATATACTGTGATATCATTTAAAATTTATAATTATTATTATATGATTATTTACAAAAATTTTGCTCGGTAACATTTGACATTTCATCTTTATCATAATTTAATGATAATTTATGAGCTATGTGTTCTTTGAATTTGAAGCTCGTATGTATGGACCTTCTACTTTGCCAAACTTATTTTAGGTTACGGTCCATGTACCCAATTTCATACACTCCGCTTTTTCCAACGTTTCAATTTTTTGTTTTGGACTTTTGTTTTGGACTCCTGATTAACGAATAACGTGAAATCACGAATGATCTTTTTAAATGCGTATTGATTAATCTATCTATTTAGTATATTATTGAAAACATTAACTTTCGCTATATTCTTAATTCTCTCGTTTTCATTGTTAAATCCTTTTTTACTCAGAATAAAATTAACCATACGGTGTACTAAGATGTGAAAGTTGCCCAATTTCTGTTGGTAGCAGTAGAAAAAAATCATTACACCAGGTTCCCAGGAGGCGATTTTAGCTGAACGAATTTTGTTGATCCAGAAAAATCGCAAGCGACTTGCGTGAAACATACCTATCGGACCGAATTGGCAGTTGCTTCAAAATGGCATTAAGCAAAATAGTGCAAAACATGTGTATAGGAAATTAAAATTATTTTATTTAAGGAACTGAAAATAATTTTAAGAAAAGAGATATTTGCAAAAAACGTAAATGTTGGATGAAGAGTTGCATATCAAAAAAAGACCGACTAGGAGCATCACATACGCTTCTAAAAGAAAAAGGAATCGAAGATAAGGCCGGTTACAGGAACCATCAGAGTATGAGCAAGGCCATGCTTAAGGAACTTCTTGCTAAAATTAGGCCAAAGATATCAAAACAGGATACCAAAATGCGAGATGCTACTCCAGCAGAACTTAAATTGCAGATCACTTTAAGATATTTAGCAATGGGAAACTCATGTTCCAGCCTTGCATGTCTCTACAGAGTTGCAAAAA
>JAEQML010072998.1:0-15186 GCA_016904865.1 Pissodes strobi
GTTTTGAAAAGCGTGACATTTGCTGATTTAAATGTACAAATTGGGTTATACCCGGGGTGAAATAAATCTATTTTGTGTTTAATTATGGCTCAGTCATTCTACGTACATACAGGGTGTTATCACCAAACTATACGGTGAAAAACGATAGTTTCTACACGTGTTGGGGTGTTTCCCCAACAGCAACTATGCTATATTAGCCACTTCTGATTGCTGGGTTAACGTCACTTTAGAGTACTGTTAACTTTTAACGGATGGCCCTCCGTTCGCTTCGCTCGCTCCGGGGCGCAACTAGACAAAACTAACTAAAACTAACCCAAATTTATGAAAAGAAACAAACATAACCTTAAAAAATTGAAAAGAACATGTGCTGCCCCCGACGGGAATTGCACGCGGGACGTCCACATTCCAATCGCAGAATCTGATCACTAGACCATTTAGATCTGACGGTGCAATAAACTGACTCGACTGTAGATAAACGTGACGTTAATACACCAATCAGAGGCGGCTAATATAGCAAAGCGGCGTATGACTGTAAAGGATCATAACACTACACATCAATAATAAATTATGAAAACAGATCTGATGTGTGAAAAACTGCGTGCATGCACGTTAAGCTCTGAAAGGCAGCGACTTCTTTGATATTTATGGTTAAAAATACGTTTTTTATACCTACATTTCGGAGTTTTCCTAATGGATTCTAGAAAAACCGTGCATTGCCCATTCTTAAAATGTGACAGTCCCATTTTACAGCCTAACCACTACTGTTAACGGCTTTCCAGGTATGCGTATATATTCGTTCGTATAAACTACCTGTTTCCGAAAAGAATCCGGACCGCAGAAACTGCATAGAGAGTGAATTATGGCAGCATTAATCTTACAGGATTGTCCGAGGGGGAAGCATCGAAACAACGCGTATAGCACTTCATAGGAGATTTGAGAAATGAAAAAGTGGCATAAATTACCGGTGTGCTCTAGTGCATTATTTATAGCAACGTTGTCTAATGAAATACCTACAGCAGCGCCCTGTACCACATTTAAATGTGATGTAGTTAGGTTACGCTTGGGACTAATTATGTTCTGTAATGCGGCCTAACCATTTAACGTAAGCGAATTGATAATGAGACCAGACCTATTTTATGCCCATTGATTTAAAGCTTTTAGTTTTAAGATGGCATTTAATAGCTCTGATATAGTATGAGTTACGTTAGTTCTAATAAAGTCTTATGCGTATGACTAAAATGTTAGCTTCTAAAAACCATTTTAAATAATCTTAGCAAAGCAAAAAAAATTCACGAATCAATAACGTAAATTGGAAGTGCTTTATTATTGGATTTTTTAGGAATGATATATCCATTTCTTGGAAAATCTACTACGAAGAGAATTGTCCCAACAATGTGGTAACTATGGCAATTTTCTCATTGGTAAAGTTATTAAGAGTTGACTGACTATGTAGTAGAGTGCTCAACGCAGTAAAAGCCTAAATGATTTTTGTGGGCACCTCGGAGTTACAAGCTGAAATTTTCACAGAATGAAGGCTTTATTATGTTAATTCAAAATCCCAAGGTAATGAAAGATCAGAACGGGCAAAAGGGCAGTATACCTAAAAATCGAGACTATTGTATGAACGTATATAATATTAATTTTTGAATATTCTCATATCAAATTCATGTACATTTTTATACGAATTATATTTTTTATCATTGCTTGAAATATGCAGATTCCATTGACCCTTACGGCAAAATAAATTAAAAAATTGAAATATCTTTCTTCGAATCTAGGCAAAATCTGATTGAAATATACTCATTTTTGTATTCACCTCGCACTCTCTCCGAAACGAAGGCTCAAATCAAAACTTTTTATTCTTGCAAAAAGTTTGCCCTAAGTATCTGGAATATATTTTTTTCTCAAATGGTAACGGAAAAATAGAATTAAATGTAAAAAAAGTAATTTTCTTCTAGGTGCCACCGTTCGATCTCGCGCTCTCGAGTACTCTCGCATCTCACTTTTCTCCATAGCTCCCTCTCTCTTGCCTATTGTACAATACAATAAACGCTTTTAGGGAACTATGGCGGTATATATTGAGATTTATTTTTACTATACGCTGCTAGGTAGTAAAGAAGTAGAAAAATACTATAGTTCTTTTTTTATAAATAATTATATACTTGATGTAATTGCTATTAAAAAGATGAATACCTTTTGTTCAGTATAAACAAACTCAAAATGTAAAAACAATCTTTATAAAAACAAAACTATTTATCGCCAGTGTCCGTATCTTCTTCCGGAATAGACAGAATGACTTCAGTATTGCCTCACAGTATTTTATTTCTTATTGTAAATTTGTTTTTACATATGTTCTGTGCCATTCAATTGCATGATCCTATGCAACCTATTTCATTTCATATAATCGAAAATGTTTTCATTGACTTAATTCAAATAATGACCTTATATTTTTAATTTAATTTGCTATTATTAGTAGCCTAACCCGTAACGTCCAAAGCGCTTATTACAATAGGCGAGAGACAGAGGGAGCTATGGAGAAAAGTGAGATGCGAGAGTACTCGACCAGCGCGAGAGAGCGAGCCGTTGCGGCTAGATGAAAATTACTTTTTTTACATTTAATTTTATATTTCTATTACCATATTGAGAAAAAAATATATTCGTACACCTATGTATTGTAGATAATGGGGGCAAACTTTTTGCAAGAATAAAAATTTTTGATTTGAGCCTCATTTCGGAGAGAATACGAGGTTAATACATAAATGAGTATATTTCAATTAGATTTTGCCCAGATTCGAACGGAGATATTTCAATTTTTTGATGTATTTTGCCGTAAGGGCCAATGTATTCTACATATTTCCAACAATGATAAAAAATGTAATTCATACAAAAATTTAGATGAATTTTATATGAGAACATTCATAAATTAATATTCTATACGTTCATACAATAATCAGGATTTTTAGATATACTGACCTTTTGCCGGTTCTGATTTTGAATGAATATAATAAAACCTTCATTATGTGAAAATTTCAGCTTGTAACCCCGAAGTGCTCACACAAGGCAAAATAAATTATAAGTAGCTCTCTACATGGGCTTTTAGGCCAATGAAGAAAATTATTATTGAAGCATCTTCGAAAGTTATATCAGTTTATCTTAATATTGATTTAACTAAATATAGTGTCATTACATGAGTAAAATGGAGTCCAGCGCATTTTAAAACTTAGAAGAAAGAAAACTATGTATTATTGCTACGACAACCTATGATTTTGAGAAAACATCACAGTTAATTTGGGTAGAAACTGCCTCATGTTACAAGTGTATTGAATTTTTTTAAACACAAGTTTTGTAAAGTATTTTCAATACGACTCTATTTGAACAGATGATGTCAATTTGCATAATTGATGTGACACTGACTATACAGATGAGGCTGACACGATAAGTACTTTCAGAAATGAGAACACAGCACATTTCACTAATACGCGTATTTTTTTTCAACCCGTGTTGCAAAGTATTTTTTACCACTACTGAAAAGTTGATTCCACTACTTATGTGATATTAATCGCTTCCATAAAATATTAAAGAGTGCTTTTTCTGTCATTTTCATAGGTAATCGTAGGCAAAATAGTGTATAGATTACTCGTGTGGCAGTACGTTTCTGCACTGGGCTAACACCTCATACTATATAAAAACCTTCTCATTTGAAAACTAGTACCTCAAATACTTGTCATGTAATAATTATCATTGAAAATGTTAATTTTTTAGAGCTGTGCACTCCAGGTGCAACAGATAAATGTCGTTTTAGTTTAATACCAGATTTGTCATTTAAAACCCTTCAAACTAAAATCGATATATCTTCAGATTATTGTTACCAGAACTGTGTACCAAATTATGGCCAAATTTAACCAACGAGAATCACCGGCACCAGTAGATCTCATCGAGTGAAAACTTTTATAGTGAAAATGTATTCTTTGAATAACTTACCAGATTCCCATGTAATGCTTAAAGCTACTAAATACACGCCAGCTATAAAGCATTAAAAATATAAGTATTTAAGTAAAATTAATTTTTTCCACACTCCAATAATAATAGTTCTAGCAGTTCTAATGCCCAAGTAATATATAAAATTAGGAGACCGCAATTTTCCCATTTGAAAGTGCGTTCGAGAAACTGTTCAAAACAGCTGACATCTGAAAGTAATGGAACAAATAATTTCGCTGTGTTTTGTTTAGCGATATAACGCATTATCTGAAATATACCAGATATTTCCTTAGTATGAAGGTGACAAAATTACTTGATAGGGTGCCCAATAAAACATGGATACATTGAGCTATGTTTGTTCTTCTTTTTGGCAACAATTAGACCAGGGATAGGACTGTCATAAAGCGATAAGAAATTATGAGACGAATTTTATAATATATTTAGGATCACATTTCTTTATCAGAGCTAATTTTAAATGTTTTGCTTGTTATATTTTTTTTTCATAGTAAAGCTGCCATTTTAAATTGTTTTACCCTTCTTTTTATACAAAGAATTAAAAACGTTGGAGTTTTGGATTTAAGATTACTCCTAAGATATGGTATGAAGGTTATTTATTTATTTTTTTATGTGGACATTTCCTTTTCTAAGCGGTTTTTGGGCATAGTGTGCGCTTTTATCAGAAAAACTACATACCACGGTTTGTACTTTAACGACTTATTTTTCGGAAGTACCCACTACTTATTTATTACAATAGATAGTTCCATAATTTCGATTGTTACATACCTATATTAAAATTTTCCCAGCATAAAATTATTTGAGAAATAGGCAATGTTGGATGTTTTAATGGTCCATATAGGCTTATTTTTTAATTAAAGCTATATTTTACTCACCATTTCTTTTCTTCATTTCTTATTCGGTAATTAAATTAATGGTTATGAAAATTGCATTAAGAATGAATTGAAAAAAAATTAAAATGGGGGACTTTAAATATGGATTAAATTTTAAAATAAGGCAAACTTATGGAATATAATATTGTACAGTAATACACTTTCATTAATTACGGTAAAAAGTAGTAATGCTCATTCTCATCTCGTTGTAGAGATTTGACCATCTTTTTTAACAATAACCTATAATGTTCTCCGAAGAAGGAGAAGAAAGCCACACATGTCCTTGCGTTAACTAAAGGTAAATATTTAAAGTTAAGAGACTTTCAGGAGCTTAAACTACAATTTTGTTTCGGAAAAATACTTGTCAATAACCAATGCATCTGATTAATTAATTTTATAAAATATGTACCTTGTATGGATATATTAGACCCTAATTCCGGCGTATTTTATGCCGATTCCCTGGAGTAACTGGACTTTATTGGCCATATTCCTGGATGGTATGTTCATATTTTTATGTGGTTCATTGTAACTTTTAAAGATTTTTTTTCGATACTTTCGGTTTTGTTATTTAATTTGCTTGGTTTTTCAAGTTTGAATAAGGCGGGGATAATTGAGACTTTTAAAGTGTAAAAGCGGACAAAAACGACAACCAGAACAAAGCATATTTAATATTACCTTATCTTATTTGCTACTACCCAGTGGGAGTTTATTGAGTCCATATACCATTATAAAATGCTATATTATTCGGGATTTCGTTGATTTTCTTTTTTTCTCAGTAAAGGAGTAACTGGCCTTTATTTTTCAAATTCTTGGATGGTATGTTTATATTTTTTCATAATACCTCTCTAAAAACTATCATTTTCGACGTCTCTGCAGAGCAAAGAAAGTAAGCTTTTTCGGTCCGGGCACGGGAAAAATTTTCCCGGTCCCTAATTAGGGAGCGGGAAACGTTTTCCCGTTCCCTGATTTCAAGTGCTAAATTTGCAGTTATTTAGTAACAGAATAAGCATAAAGTGTATTAAATTGGGTTAAAATTATACAGCGATGTAGTCTACAAGATTAATCTAGTACATTTTAGCGTCATTAGTCTAATTTTAAGTAAAATTATTTTATTTATTCTGACCTTACTTGTCACAAATACTTCAAAATTAGTTGCCTATTCAATTACAACAAAGCACACAAACACATTTCCATAGCAACGCTTGATGAATATTAGATAAATACCTGTCTTGCTTGTCTTGCCAGTTTGACGTTTGCTTTCATTTGAATACAAAATGTATTATGACATGATTTTGGATACGCAAAATTATAATATTTTTATGTTTATGTCTTGATTTCAGAGATGTATTATGAAAAATATCGTTCATTACACGTCCAGAAACAGCTTTTCCTGTGCTTGCACGACTTCCGGTGTTCGGCTACGCCTCACACCAGAAACTGTCGTGCGCGCACCGGAAAAGCCTAGTTTCCAGACTGGTATTGAAATATACTATTCTGTGGTTTATTGTGACCTGTGAATTGGTATCTTTATTATGAAAGGGTCTTGGCGGAGATAGTAACAAAAGATAATATTTTAAAATATGATAATTTAATAGAGGTTTTAAATTTGGAGGCAGATGATACTATACAAAAAAAAAAGGTATGGTGTTCCTAATAGGTTAGATAATCCCTGGTGGGATGAAGAGTGCAATGCATGGGTAACAGAAAGGAAAAGAGTTCTTGAATAGTTTGATAAATTACCATCCATGGAAAATATTATCAGAGCTAAGAAAAGTATAGCAAAAACAAGAAAATTTACTTGTTAAAAAAAGGAAACATTACGGGGTTTTTGTCATTGCTTGAACAGGAACTCTAACATAACGTATTATTATGTATGGAATAAAGTTAAAAAAATCGCAAATAATTCTAAAATTAAATCTAAGGAATTTATTATTGATGATGTAAAAAAATATATTCTAGAGGAAATGGCCACAATCAATATTGACCTAACTTTTAATTTTTTACAATTTGGTTCTTGTAATAATATCCAACTTTTTCACATTCATGAATTAAATTATGCCGCAGGTATGGATGATATTGCGTATTCGATGTTTAAGAATTTACGGTTAACATTTTTTGCTCGATTGTTTTATAACATTTTTGGTAGAGGAGGCAATACCAGCTTCTTGGAAACAATTGAATATTATATTTTTTCCTAAACCTAACAAAGATCAAACTCAAGCAGAAAATTACAGAACAATAGTACTGGCTTCCTTGTGGTTGTAAAACTTTGAAGATAATGATCAAGAATAGATTATATTGGCATTTAGAACATGAAATTTGCTTTATAGACCGGGGGATAGTGACAGATTTTGGGATACGATTTTACTCAGTATGCCTTTCAGAGGACAATATGATCCCTATATCTTCATGATAATAATGCATGAAGCAAAGAGTCATCCTGGGTCCTTCATATTAAAAAATGATTCGTCATTTGTTCGAAAACTATGTGTTTTGGTACGATTTTAATCAGGCTGCCATGTGCTTTGTAATGAAATTCAAAATAAAAACTTCTCGGAAAACCATTGGCATACCGTTAAGGTGGGGCCGAAGGGCTCGTATGGCCACGTGAACTTGTATTTGAAAAAGGAAATTGTGGGCGTTTTTAAACAGGCTGCCACTGACAAGTATACAAGCTCTTGTTATAAAATTGCTTAAGGAAAGATGGCATACTGATTGCGTATGCCCAAGTACAGTTTACATTGCAAAAATTTTGTACAGTTATGAAATAACATTCTGTGATTTTAGTCAGTACAAAATTTGTTGTAACATTAAGTTTGTATACTAAAATGTTGATATGTAATATGGCATACGAGTTGTGCGGGTTCGTCAAAAATAAAAATGAAGTTGCAAATATAGAAAAAAAAATCCGCGTTTTTAAGCAGTATGCCTTTTTGTGTTGATTATAATCATGGTATATCTAGGTGAAATAAGAAATGGCATACAAGTTGGGCGAGTTTTCCATATAAAAAAATTGTAAAAAAACCCGTGTTTTTAATTAGTATGCCTCTTGGTTTATAATTAAAGTTAGTAAATTACTTTGTTAAAATAAAAACGACATACAAAATGTGAGAGTTTATCATATTAAAAAATGTAAAAAAAAGTTTTGTTACTGACGGGAATCGAACAGGGTCGCCCGCACCGCAAGAACATGGCATGATGCACTATCAGAGCTCGTCAAGTAGGAGGCAGTAGGCTACATACAACACGATTTCCCTTTCTTTTAGTACCGGGTAGCTACTAACCAAACCACCGAACATTAACTAACGACAAGAAGGCCCACTCCACGGGATATGCGTGTTCAGCGAGCGCTACAAAGGAATCGTAGTTTATTTTCTTCGTTGCCTGGTAAAGGTTGAATTTAAATAAAAGCTGACCATAAACGATATTTTCGTTTGCAGTATTTTTAATCAAATTTATGACGAAATTATTTACAGCACTCTGGTACTCTAGTTGGCTTTGGAAAAACACAGTTGATATCTTGTGAATTTTTTGCAGCGCCCTGTCAAACTTACGTTATGGTTTTTTATTATTATCACCAAATAAATATATTGATAAAGTGTGTATTCAACTGGCTGTTTCAAAAATCTATTAAACTTTTTAGTTAGTTATTATTGATATCAATACTCAAGGTTTGTAATAACTAAGAGATTTTGATTTTGTGTTAATTATTTCACCATATATCCGAATACAAACATTCTGACAAAAGGATGAGCTGGTCTATGGCCGCCGCGTCAAAGGTCGCCTGCCAACATGATTGTTTTAGTTGTATCATGGCCTGTCGATATTCTGCCTTGTGAGAGTCAGAATATAAGCAAGTGTTTTTGAACAACAGCTGCACTGATGCTTCTATACTTTTTACTAGTTTGGTTCGTGTTAGATTAATTTTTAAAAATAGCGATAACTCATCAACGCGTTTCTGTCGTCCTCTTAACATTCATTTTGCTCGTGAGACTTCTGAATTAACCATTGCAAAAACAAAATTTGGATCATCGAATTAAAAATTTAAAACCCTTTTTTTACAACGAAGGAGCCCTTAATTTTCAAAATTATTTTTTAAAACGGTTTAAGAACATACAATTGAATATTAAGATACTAGTTTTAAAAGACCATATTTTATCGCACGAGCACGAAATTACGAAACGACCCGCTTGCGGGGAGTTTCCTAACGTGCGAGTGCGCTAAATGTCTTTTAAAACGTGTGTTTTTTACTATTTTTTCTATTTTGCACGTTTTTTGCTGAAAAACATTAATTTATTCAAGTCGCGATCAAAAGTTGGACGGCCATCTTGTCACTTTTGATGACTGTATTATTAGAATCTCATTCAAAACGGTGTCGAAATTTTTGCTAGTGAGCCTTTACCTTGAACAATTTTGTTAATATCATAGCAACCAGTCAACAAAAGTAGTGTCGAAAAGAGCTTCTTTTCGACACTACTTTGCGTATCGAAAAGACTTCTTTATGATACCAAAATAGAAAAATGATTTTTATCCATGATTTCTATCGTTATTGATAATTGATATACCCTATATATAAATATAGATGATGAACCAAAAATTCAACAATTATTTGTCTAAAACACGATATATTAAACGTGTAATACTTAATAACTTTTATGTCTTATTTCTGGTAAACCTTATTATGGCCAGCATTCCTAGCAATTCGACCAGTGTGCGCCGGGTCCAAAGGTCACATGCCAGTATCATGCTAGTTTTCGCGCGGGGAAGGAGGCATACCGTTGACGTGCCGCCGCGGAGAGTGAATCTTCTTATCGTTAGTTAATATTCGATGAGCTATGAATGACATTCGGCTATATCTCGAAAAGTAATTGTCGTAAAGACTAGGGTAACAAAATGTATGACTAAAGGACTAAAGCGGCCAAGAGAAAATGTTGGAAATTATTTTAAAATTTTCAAAATGACCGCCAGGGGGCGTAATACCCATCTTAAATTTTAAAACCCGTTTTTTGCAAAACTTTATTAAATTAAAGATAGTAAAATGCATTGCCATTTTAGAGCCGAGATAAATTCGATTCTTTTTGAAGTGAATACTTCTTTGGCTACATGAGAGTGATTTTTCAAGCTCGCGTAACGACACGCTTTGGAATTTTCGTCTCAAGAGATAAAGTATATAACTCTTTCTCTCTTATGGAATCGATAATTTTGACTGTTCGAGTCGCGATTGAATCGGACTTCTAGAAGACTCTCTCGCATTTTACACTATAACAGATTTTCTATTATATATTCGCAGTGTATTTGAATCCATATCTTAATGTTATTAAGCTCAATTCGGTAAAGAGGTATTCACTTCTAACACGTGTACTGTGCTTTTTGTTAAGCTATTTTTTGCTTTATATTCATTCACTATGAGTGAGTATTGCCCTTCTGCATCCTTAAAATTTGAACTTTTTTAGAAACCAAGTATGATGGCGGCAACAGTTTACATTATCATTGCATTGAAAATAAGGACGAAACATATCAAACACTTCTACAGTCTACAGTGGACACAATAAAACCCCAAAATTATCTCAGAAAAACGGACTTAAAAATGTACGACTGTAAATGAGGCACGAGTTCATCTGTTTACCTGTAACTATAGCATGCTCGATAGCAACGAAACTTTAAAAAAAAATCTCTTGAATTTCAATGCATGCATTCTACTACCATGCAATAGAGAACTCCAATAACACATATTGCGTACGACTTATCGTCGCCTGAATGCAGAACTAGTGTAAGTCCATATTTATCAAAAATCGGTTTATGATGGAATATGATAGTTAATAACGCGCTTCGTTGGATGCAGAAGTCTTATAAGTCTCAGCGCTCAGTTCTCCCTCCACCCTAATTTAGTAAAATACCGTGTAATAATTGATCGCGCTTCAGTTGAGTGCAGAACTATTACGTGTTAGCTGGGTATTGTATGTCCGAAAAATAACGTGGACATATCATAGTACTGATTTGGCTAACACGGACTTGAATTAGTAAATAGTGGACATACACTTCGTCTGCTGTATAAGAAATATTTTAAATCTGGCATCATGGCAGCAGCAGGAGCCAAAAAATTATAAGTTTATTACAAAATACTGCAAATATTTCAGAAGGTATGTATATTTAATTAAATAAAGCAAATTAAAATCTAATTATATGGCGCAGAAAGAACAGATAGTTCTAACAAAGAGCACGACTAGAGGAAACACAATGGACACATTAGGACAGAAGGCAATAAATACACAAATCAATAATATTTATTCCTTGACGTCGAGTTTTGACTCGAACTAATAACAACAAATAAATAAATAGGTCATTGTCCCTCGTTTCTAATAGGCTCGTTTATCAATTTTTTTTATTGCAAATTCTCAAAAAGCACACTGAACTAAACATGTATGGAAAATTTTTATATTTTTTATGCAGATTTGCGCCGAAAAAATGCAAATATTATCTACTAAAAATCTACAGCCTTCCTATTTTCTTTTACAAGAAATTATTTCGATTCAGGAATACTGAAGCATGTCGTACCCGAGTTACCAAAAAATACCAAATTAGAAGCTATTGATAACGAAACCTACGATAAACGACTAATGTTTCTTCTCCACTCTCCACAAGAATTAGTGACAAACGAAACTTCAACTATAATTACTAGCGCGCACTTTGATTCTAGTTTTAAAATATTACAATCAAACCTAAGTGAGCTCTTTGGTACCAACAAAAACAAGAACAAACGCCTTTAATCACCTTAACTAATGTGGCCCCAAATGAGGTCTTTAATAACCAACAAAAGCGAACAACTTTAGCTATTTTAAACAACGTAGATACAACTGATGACTTTTTTCTATCGTCATCGTCAGAACCCGATCCATATGCAATGGACCATGAAAGCGACGACCCAGATTTTGTTCTAAATAATCAAGGCAATAACAAACCGAAAGTAGTGATAATGAAAATGAAGAGGTAAAAGAAGAAGGCAAGTAGACCAGAAAAAGAAAATGGTATTCACAATTGGAAAATAAACTACATTAAAAGTTCAAGGAACAGTGGAAATGAATATGTGACCTGGAAAAGTGACATTCAGGCAGAAAGAAAATTGAAACCTCCATGTGAAAACGACAGAAATAAATGCATCGAAAAAATTTCAGAGGAAGAAAGAAAATCAATATTTTTAAGCTTTTGGTCATTGAGCGACATAAATTGGCAACGCGACTTTATTTCAAAGTTCGCTTGTCTTGAAGAGAAAAAAGGTCTCAAAAACGTTCCAAATTAGAAGCAGATAAAGAGGTCCAGAGCCGAAGGAAAAGTACTTTCACGTATTTCTTATCAAGCGAGGGCAAAATAATTATGGTTTGCAGAAAAAAATTCTCAATACTTTTAGCATAAGTGGAATGGTAGTAACGGTCGTTTCAAAATTGGATAGCTTAGGCACGATTGCAGAAGACAGAAAAGGTAAGGCATGTAAGAATTCTTTAATAGACAAATCGGTCAAGAACTCTGTTAGAACTAGCATTAACGCTTTCGATACAATGGAAAGTCACTATTGTAGAAATTTTACTCGACGAAAATATTTGCCAGCGACCTTTAATATTTCAAATATATTGCCAAGACAACAATATAATAAAAATAAGTGCAGAAAGTATCTATCGTCTTCAATACAGAACTTAATCTTTCTTTTTCTATACCTAAAAAAGACCTGTGCGATACGTGCCACAATTTTGAAAATATGCCGGCTGAAAAAAAAATTAGAAATGGAAGAAAATTACAAACAACATTTGAAAAATAAAGAGATATAGCGTCAAATTAAAAATAATGACAAGGACTCTGCACGAAACAACCCTCTACTATTTTCTTTTTGATATGCAACAGGTTCTCCCTGTGCCCAAATGTAATGTCAGTGTATCATACTACAAACCATAAACTAACCCAATGGGGTTCGTGTATGCTACAAA
Organism: Pissodes strobi; assembly: GCA_016904865.1. Lineage (NCBI taxonomy): Eukaryota > Metazoa > Arthropoda > Insecta > Coleoptera > Curculionidae > Pissodes > Pissodes strobi. The sequence continues at coordinate 12,842 of JAEQML010072998.1, forward strand.
CTAATGCTGTCTACATAAAATTTTACGACATAAAATTCTCGGGTTCATACTGACAGTGCGAATGATAATTAAAATTACTTTGTGCATGTTCCTAGTGTGTGTTTTTTACGTTGTTAAACAGTTTAAATAAAACTCAAATGTACACAATATTTCGTTTGATTATTTTCTTAACCTTACGAGAGATCAGAACTATTTCAAGTCCATTTCACTCAATATTGCAAGTCCACTGTTATGGACTTACAATAGTTTGGAGTTGCATAACTATTGTATGTCCATATTTTCAACAATTACTTAGTTCATACTTCTTATACATAAAACAATTAATTACTAGTTAATTTTTGAGCTCAAATTCGGTTTCATACTAAAAATTACTCAAATAGTATGAGCCCAAAATAAAAAAAAATCGCTCCTGAAAAATTTACTTTTTGGACATAGTATAGTTCTGCATTCAGGCGACGTTATATTGGTAATATGTGGAGCAATTCGTACTTGTCAAATCCAAGCATCTTAAATCCGACGGAATTTGGCTGGATGATAGAGCCGAATAATACGTACACCCTCCGTTGGTTTGAAGGCAACGAGGTTCCGCAATTCGTTCATGAAGTCTTCATTGAACCGAACGCTACAGAAGGTAATACAAAAAGAAATGATAACCGTCACTTGTCATTTACACAGATTATTTGAGGTCCTCATTAAAATGTGAAATACCTATGATTATTTACAGATCATGAAAGGGACTTGCAAGATGACAGCGAATCAATCGCAGCCTTGGATGATGATGATAGTGAAGACTATGATGATGACGGCTTCATTGATGAGGAAGACGATAAAATCGACATCGACGTCACACAAGAAGAGGAGAATGTTAGCGACGAAGAACCGAACTTGAAAATAGATATTGTGGAGTGATGGAAAAAAATTTACTCAATAAATATATGATCGATTTCCAATAAACTATATTTTCATAAATTCTTTTTTTATTCACTATTTTTATAAACTTTAGACCTCATCAATCGGTGCACTATTTGTTATTCCACCTACATATACCATGATTAGAATAATAACAGAAAGGCATACTGCTTAAAAATATAAAAATCTTACGTTTTTCTTACACTGGTTTTTTCTATATTTGCATATTTTTTAAATATTTTCAGCAAGCTTGGGCCTTATCGATCGGCATGCCACCATTTGTTATTCCATCTTCATATACCATGATTATAATAAAAACAAAACGGCATACTGCTTACAAACACGGAATTTGTGTTTTCTATTTTGCAATGTTTTTTGCGTATGCCTATAATTTCTACCCTCTCAAACGATATGCCAATATCATATACATCATACGTTACCATTAACTGTATGAAAATAGAATGGCATACTGACTAAAATCACAGAATGATATTCCATAGCTGTACAAAATGTTTGCAATGTAAACAGTACTTGGGCATACGCAATCGGTATGCCATCTTTTTTTAAGCAGTTTTGTAACAAGAACATGTATACTTATCAGTGGCAGCCTGTTTAAAAACGCGGAAAATTTCCTTATTCAAATACAAGTTAACGTGGCCATATCAGCCCACGTTAACGGTATGCCAATGATTTTACGAGGAATTTTTATTTTGAATTTCATTACAAAGCACATGGCAGCCTGATTAAAATCGTACCAAAACACATGCTTTTCGAACAAATGATGAATCATTTTTTAATATGAAGAACCCAAGACGACTCTTTGATTCATGCATTATTATCATGAAGATATAAGGATAATATTGTCCCCTGAAAGGCATACTGAGTAAAATCGTGTCCCAAAATCTGTTACTATTCCCCGGTCTATTAGTAACGAACAAATTGGGTTTCGGAAGGGAAGGGGGATTTATGATTGTGCGGTATACTTAATCTCATGTATGCTATAGCCCTTCTGGCCTGGCCTTAGAAACAATTTTGGCTCTCTTTCTAGATATCAAGTCAGCTTACGAAAATCTGAATATCAATAAACTCTATAATGAAATTGATATTTTGAATTAGGTTAATTCATAAAATCTTAAGAAAAATATTGATTTATACCAAGAAGGACGACGGTTCATTCATAGGTCCATTCTTAGCCACTAAAGGGATCCCACAAGGTTCACCTTCAAGTGCAATTCTCTATTAAAATTATAAATAGATCTAACGTTGCTCTAAATAAATGTGAAGCAGTATGGTTTACTAAGGGTAGAAGAAAATCTTTACCCCCCCCCCGCATTTAAAATTGACAATAAAAAATAGATACTAAATCTTCAGTTAGATATTTAGGTTTTTATTTTCACAAACACCTCAAGTGGGATATCCATATCGAGTAGATAATT
>JAEQML010072999.1:0-15185 GCA_016904865.1 Pissodes strobi
GTTTTGTAGCAGTAGAGGCAAAATACCCGGGATTTCCTATTTCAAATCAGTATAATTATTATAAATATTACTTATTTATACATTATCGTTTGTTTCACTATGCTAACTGGCCCATTTAACAATCGGCAAGACTTCACACTGCAACAGATGGCACCCACTAATTCTCTAATGCGCAAGGCAAAATAGGAATGGTTTTGTTTACATTTCGCGGTCGTAAATTTGCCATGTTTGGTCAACCAATACCTTCTAAACAGGAAGTCCTGATATTTAAATCTAAGATGGCGTCGCGCTTAGGGAACAGGCTCTGAGAATGGAAAACGTATACATTTGTTACTTTTTGACTTTTACCCAAGTTACAACAAAAAATCATTTCAGAGCCATACCCATCAGAGAAAGGGACGTAATAATTATTATAATAAGTATAGTTTAACAATTATAATATGCTAGGATGTAAAAAATATGGACTACAGCGATTAATTTATAAATATATAATGATATGTTTAAAATATATATCGAAGTATATATAAGCTAAAACAAGAACACGTAGTTACCTAGATATGTTTTAGACTGTTTAAATAAGATAATGTAATGTGAAAACTTAATGTTTACTTTTTAGGAGTTTCAAATTGACACAATTATTTCTGTTTTGTTTAAGAAATTAAAAAAAAACTAAATTTTGAAAATGTTACCTATTCTTTTCAGTTTAAGCCTGTGAAATAGAAAAGGACTTGTATCACTAGCTTCCTTTAGCTTTTTTTGCGGAGAAAAGAAATAAAAAAACTTACTCGACTCCAAGATTTAAAAAAAAATTCAACTGGTTGGGTCTGTACTGTTGAGCGATGAAACTTTTGACACTTGTGGTAATTATTGTAAATACAAAAAATATATGTTAAATATCACTTAAAATTTTCAAATTGCCTTCTACAGAACGCTGTTTTAGAAAAGAAGCAACTTCAATAAGAACTTTATCTACAGTATTATCATCATGTGCGTAATAAGATCCTTTACACAAATAGAGCACTATGTAAAAATCAAGCTCTCCTATTGGTCGATCCGCATGGCCCACCGCTGCTCACTTTGCTCGCTACGGGGGCTCAAGAAAAGGAAACTAACCAGGTGCTAACCCAAAACATACCCAAAATCAAGAAAAAACTGTTTAGAAACATAATCTTAAAAAAAATAAAAAATGCAACGGGTGAGAACCAACCATCTAAACCTCTCGACTACGAGAGCTCTTGCCCCAAATTGATTGCATCACGAAGACATATTATAATACAAGATGGATCGACCACACGATTTGTACATAGGGCTCTATAAAAAAAAATGCGGGATTAAACAAAGTTATATTTTATTAACACCCTATATATTATTGCATAATATTTGGATTTTGCGGAGAATTCTAGACATATTTCATAAATAATGTCCTATACCTATCTGTTACTGTTTTTGAAATATTGACAGTTGAAAATCGACCATTTACCAAGTTTGACAGCCTGTGAAATTTAAACGGCTAAAGATAGAGCAAAATGGTTTACACCTTCCTATCTTGGTTTTTCATAGGCTATCGTTTGACACTAATTTTAGATTTAACCAGAGGTTAATTTAACCGCAATTTCTTAACCTCTGGTTAAATAAAAAAAAATTGTATTTTTTTTTATGGCAGTGGCACACACACTAAAGGGAGATCCTATGGCGCTCGACGAGCGGTGTGTGTGCGAAGATGTTGATTGACACGGTTCTTGAATATTTGTAGGTTGTAATTAGTGGGAAATAGATGTCCTGGAAGTGAGTTCCACAGTGATGCAGTGCGCCAGACAAAGGAGTTCTGGTAAAGCGATGTTCTAGGTGTTTCTAGTTGTACGACGAACTGGTGCGCTCCTGCCGTCTGTCGGGACTGTGTGACAGGAGTTGCCAGGGGCGGGATTATGCGGGCCAAATCCTGGGAACATTTGCCGTGAAAGTATCTGTAAAACAGAGACATCTCGGCCACATGTCTGCGATGTTCCAGACTATTCAGATTCCGGGTCAACTCCGGATCGCCGATGAGATGCACAGCCCTCTTCTGAATGGAATCCAGCAGCTTTAGGGTATGCTTTGGTGCGGCACCCCAGATATGTGAGCAATATTCTAAGCACGATCTTATTTGCGCTTTGTACAGCAAGCGCACCAAGCTTCTGGGAGGCTGATTTTGCGATGTTAGCAACATGGTCATGCCATGACATATTGCTGTTGACCGAGACACCCAGCAGCCCGATTGACGAGGATGAAGGAATGGTCGATCCTGCCATAATGATGTCAGGGCCCGCTGTATTGACCCTCTTAGTAAACGTTGCTGCTTGGGTTTTTGCTGCATTGAACTGAACCAAATTTCGGTCGCCCCAAGTTTGAACTTTCTCCAGGTCTTGATTAATTGCCGTAATCTACTCCTGTCTGCGGTGATGAGTCTCAGTCGCTGGTAAGGGTTTTTCTGATCTAAAGTGGACGATAGCTTATGAAAAACCAAGATAGGAAAGTGCAAACCATTTTGCTCTATCTTTAGCCGTTTAGATTTTACAGGCTGTCAAAATTGGTAAATGGTCGATTTTCAACTGTCAATATATCAAAAACAGTAACAGATAGGTATAGATATTATTTATGAAATATGTCTAGAATTCTCCGCAAAATCCAAATATGCAATAATATATAGGCTGTTTCATTTAAAAAAATATAACTTTGTTTAATCCCGCATTTATGGCACACCCTGTATACAACAGTGCTATGCCATAAAAAACTTCACTTCATCCCCTTTATTTTTTGTATTGAAGGTTTTTTTCTAAAACGTCAATTGAGAAAGTTAAAGGGGGGTTCCATTTATAGTGAAACACCCTGTACTTCAATCATAAGCATGATATACAAATAGCGGTGAGTGAGTCACGGTCGAATGTTGCTAAATGGTTTTCCAGCAATCAATTAAATGTAAATCAATCAAAAACAGAGGTGCTCTATTTTTCCCCATCGACAAATTGTGTGGTAAGGTCCAGAGTCCAATAATATTGAGTAGATCCACTCAGCAAAAATTGTTTGATGTTTTTGCATCAAACGCAAAAGCCGCAGCACGGTAAAAAATAAGTTTGTACTCTACGCTCCGTCGCCAAACGCTGTCGGCGAAATTGGAAATTTGTCTCCAGTGAACCTACCGTATACTTATATATACTGTGGTAAGGCTGCTTCTGGTGTGGATGCATTGATAGGTCTGGTGAATGTGGTGTCTGAGAAAGTGATGTTGTCTGCTGATTAGCCAGGCTGCACATTGAGACGCAGATGACTAGGCCTGTAAAAGTAACGATTTGGTCATTACCCGCATGTATTCGTTACTTCTAGTGTGACTATCCGTTACTAAGTATTCGTTACTCGGTACTTTCGTTACTTTGACGATAGAATTAGAATTCAAATGTAAAATGGCAAATTTTAATTTAAATACCCGTTATAACATTAATGCGTGATAATCGCCAACACATACTACTGTACTAACTCTTCGTTTTGAAGTATATGTGCAATATAAATAAACATCTTTATATAATTTATGATATATAATATTACAGAAAAATAAAATTGTATTCTTCAAGAAAAGTAACAAAACAAAAATACTATTTCTTTAACATAATAGAAAAATAAAAAAGCACGGTTATTTCATATTTGATACAAAAACCACTTAATTTATATTAGGTTAGGTACTTATATTTTATTTTATAGAGCACCTTTATTCTCCTGCCTCAAAGGCAAATCCTATTAAAATAAATACAACATATTAATAACATACTTATTTATCTGTTTTCAATTGATTTATTTTTCTTTAAATACGCATTTAACAAACTTCTATAAGCTGAATAAGCGGCAATCTACTCAATAAACAGAGCAGCAACAGTAAACACTAAACAGTATTAAATGCAACTGATGAACTATTCAATGCAAGATGCAAGTCGGTTCACGACTTCACGCAGGCCGCATCCGCATCGAACCAATCAAGGTATTGATCGAACATGCGAAAGTAACGATAACGACAGTAACGACACCTTATTTTTAAATCTTATTATATCACGGCAATCGCTTAACTCTAATTTAATGTTTGTATGCCTATTGTTTTATTTTGCTAAGTTTAATAACTTCATAACAATATTTTCGACAAGGGGTATTTCAGAAATGCGAGTAACGATATGTTTATAAAAGTAACGATTCGGTATTTCGAACCTTACTTACTATTCGTTACTCAGTAACGAATACATACGGTTCGTAACAGGCCTACAGATGACACAGGCAACACAGTGTAGCACATGTTACATAGTTCAGAAAAAAATACGTGTCACGCAGTTTGAGAACTTAGAAGTTTTTTTTTAAGTTTTAGCGTACGAATAGCAATTATTTAATAGTTTAATTGGACATAGAAAGAACTTAAGTTTTTTTTTTATCATGGCAGGTATTGTTGTATCCTTGCATTGTGTTAGAAAATGGTATAATGGTGAAATATGAACACAATTTAAAATGTTTAAGCTGGACTTATAGATTGACATAACATAAGCATAGCATAAGCATACGAAGTTAAACATTCATATTTAAGTTAGACAATTTATAGATCGACATAACATAATACACAACATAAGCTTGACATAAGGAGTTGACCAATGTTCAACTTCTTATGCTATGCTACGTTCGACCAATGAAAACACAGAATTTTAATTGTATTTACCTTTTGAGAGAATGACATATGCGATGTTCAATAAAGTTTGGTGTTTTGGCTTTTTGAATGCGTGTTCTTTTTGAGAATGGTAAGGATTTATAAATTAATATACATAAGACTTCGTAATATACTTCTTTAAAAAATATAAAACAAAATTATGAAATTTGTAAGGTTAGTATTTGCGATTTACGGCTCAGGAGCAACATATCATAAAGCTTATTTATAAACGGACCATTTCTTGTAATGTGCTTATGCAATGCTATGTCTATGCTATGCTTATGTTATGTTAATCTATAAATCCAGCTTTACTGTATAATGTGTTGACCATTTATGTATGTACTTGTTTACGGCATATATTTTAGGAGAGGCTAGCTCCCAAGATGCATTCCGTTTATTATTGGTCGAAATAATTGGACGTTATTATGGTTGTAATATGCACAGGAAGAAGGGGGATTCTTTGTGGTAATATGTTTTGAATGGTGGGCAATGGAATATATCCGCGAAAACACGTGCAAGCTGCTGTATATCCACTATAATACGGCTCTTAAAATATTGCACTTCACACATGGCCCTCCGCTCGCTACGGGGGCTCAACAAACAGGAACTAACCAAAACTAACCCAAGGCAAGTCCAAAATCAGGAAAAAAATGCAGTACAACAATCCAATCTAACATTTTTTCCAACAACGATTTACACAAACAATCATTTACAGGTAGTATTTGTACTTAAATCCGATCGGGGAGCAGCAGTAAGATGCAAGTCAATCGTCGCGAAGTCAACTGACGTATTCGAAGCCCCGCCCAATTGTTTCGACCAATTGTAAATGGAATGCATCTTGGTAACTAGTCGCTAATTATATTTTTCTCTACTGACCTGTGTAAGCATATTTTGTACAGGCATGAATAAATTTCATTATTTCATAATATGTCTATGGGTTCAAGAGTTAAGTTGAGTTGGCTTTTGTTTTGACATACAATTTTGTGGACAGCAGCACCCAGTTGCTCGATTGCTACAAACAGATCTTCAGAAATAAAGACAATAAAGTTTAAGTGAGCTTGAGCAGCTTCATCAATATTAATAAAATATATAATCATTTGGCCTAAAGTGGATTTCAGACACCTAAAATATATATTTTCTCTAATTGCCTCCGTTAGACCAAAACCTCGGTCAAGACAACCATTAAATACAATACGACATGAGCAACCATCCTGGGGATAAGGTAAGCGGGTATTACAACGCATTTTTTAGGTATAAAATAGAAAAATCACACAATTAATTAATATCATATGTTGTGCACGTAATGTTAGGCACAGTATGTAAAAATACAGTGTGTATGACTAGTCACTGCCTATAACCATAGAAAAACAAGACTTACCAGAGTATTCTTGGTTGGAACAAATGATTTTCCCTCTTAATTGAATATACCCACTGCTGCCTCGATTCACCTTCTTTTGGAAATGAAAAATTGCCACTTTGGGTACATTTTTATAATTCCCTCTACATTTAAATAATAGGTTAATACTATGTCTTCAATTCACTCAACACTATTATACACTCTTTTGTAGGAACTTCAAGCATTCGTCTTGAATTCTTGATGATAATCCACTTTTCAGATTCTTTTTCACTTTTTAAAAGATGGTGAAAAACATGCAAAATCACTTATTTCGGAAAAAACGCGTTTCCAAGCCAAACAAAAAATAAAAGCTTCCTTCAAAGACAAGGGCGAGACCGGTAACTGGCCCTGTAAATTTATCCAGGATTCTATACTCCTTTTGTTTCACGTAACTTCCTATATTTATTTCTTAATCATTCATCTAGGCAGGCGAACGTAGATGGTGCAATCATCGCTTTCCTCGTTTGCTAAGTTGCCTCTAGTTTCTGTATACAAATTCTGATGTTCTTTTTTTGCCCACGCTTGATTAAGAAAAAGAAAATATACCATGAATCAAAATTTTTCAATTTGACGACGCTGCACCAGAACGGTGACGCCCGCCGATGACGAGCCAGGTTTGGTGTTTGGTATTTTCGTAATGGCCTTTGTTTGGTTTTGCTGCTTACGTAAATTATTGACTGATTTGTGATTACAGTGTATATTATTTAATTTGTGCATTTTAACAGACAATTTAAGATAATAGTGAAAAGGATTGTGTTGAAGTGTGAATCTGCAATGTATTTGCCCTTATATTATTTGTCATTCAGTTGAACCTATGCCACTTTCGATTGTCTTTGCTTTCATTTCTTAAAGAAAGATTACCCAGAAATAATAATCGAAAGTAGCATTAGTGGAATTTAATTAAATTTCTGTCAAATCCACTTAATCAATAATTGAAAGCCTTTGCAACTAATAATGACAATACATATTTACGTGTATATTAAATTTAATAAATGATAAGGAAGATTCATAGTCTATTTGGCCATTCAGATTTACAACGTTATATCTTTTAGTGATATTGATTGATATTGTCTGTAAAAAAACATATATCAAAACCGAATAAATGACAATTTCAAGTTATACGGGAGTATTTATTTAATTGAACCTCCAAATTTTGAAGAAATAAACCAAAAAAATAAAAGATACTTAATTCGAATTTGGCGGGTAAATGACAGCGCCCGCCTAGTGCGCCATCTGCTTTCACCTGCCCTGAATAGAGACAAAGAAGGCATGGCAGCTTTCTCTCTCTCGGATGATTTATTAACATTGAGTTGCGCGTCTATCCCTGCCTCTGCTTCCTTAATCACGGCACACTTCCTCTGTCTTCGTTACAGTGACTGAAAAGTCACTGTACTCTCATCGTCTCCATACAACGCCACCTGTAGGTGGAATTGCTCTATATCATCTCTTTTCGCTTTCGATATCTCACAAATCCACTATATGGCTGTTTTTTTCTCTCTGTGGCTGCTCCCGCTGGCGCTGCACTCTTCTGACCAATCGGCATTCTCTGCACCCAATATTGCTCTCTCTTCCGCTGAACTATTGCCGTAATTTCCTTTCGCTTTAAACATTCACGTTGCCCGCGCGGTTTGCAATTTTTTCAAACGATATTAGAGACCTCCCGCACAACCGTTAATTACATAATCCGTAAACGAAAGATCGGAAGATTCAAATTTAAATGAGACGAAAAACCAACCCAAGCCATGGATTAAATAGAACAAAAGTTACTAAAACTAAACATTAAAAAATATAAAATAATAATAATAATAATGAAATAGAAGCACCGACTGTTCTGCACAATATCTAGCTATAGTTTGACATCTTAAAACCATCTTGTATGTTAGGTAACCAAATATATGAACATAAAATTCAATAATAAAAGTACTATACTTATATTACTATAACACCTTTTTGTATTTATATAAATAACCTCCATGGGTGGCTACAAATATTGAAAATATTTTGTATATTTTGCTTCATTCTACTAGTGGTTATTCCTTTGTAATTCTCATTTACAAAAAAAGGTGTTCAGAAGGTAACCCATTTGACCTATGTGATATAACAAGACAGTGACCTACAATTTTCAATGCAGTTGAATGAATAGGATTTTTTTTGTATTAAATTTGACCATATTTCAAAAGCAGGTAAATATATTGAAACATAAATAAAATCTATATGAGTGCAGGAGATAAGAAAAGACGCTTACTAGCGTCTTCAGACAGGGGTCTGTTTTGAACTTCTTCTGGAGACCTTTGGTGACCTTGGCCGAATGTCGGCAATAATTAAGTTATTTCGCATGGCCCTGCGCTCACTCCGGGGCGCAACCAAACAAAACTAACCCAAGGCATACCCAAAATGAAGGAAAAAAACGTTTTACAAACAAAACCTTAAAAAGAATTAAAAACATAGCTTTCCACTGACGGCGATCCAACTAGACAAACCTTCGCATCATAAATACACTATCTACCCACTATGCTACCAGACCGGAAGTAATTCAGTGTACCGCGAAGACATGGGTAGATCTGTCGATTCGGCCAACGTCGGGTCGCGTCGTGGAACCGAGCAGAAAAGTTCAAAACAGATCGCTGTCGGAAGGCGCTACTAGTCGGCTTTGGAGTTAAACAAACTGGAGGAATTCCTGGATATACACTCTCGTGAAAACAATATAAGAGGGTCTAAGTTTTTTGATCATGTCATGCTCTTCTTTGGTTACTGTAGTTAGTAGGTAATTTTCACAGGTTTATATTTTTACAAGGGTCTAGCGACCCGACCAAATTTTCGATACCAAAGGCCACCTATATTACATAGGTGGCCCTGCGTGGAATGTACTCACAAAGGGGGATTATTTGTGAATGTATGCGCGGAAACACAAGCAAGCTGCTGTATATCCACTATAATACCGCTTTTGTTAAATATATCCTGGTTTTTAGTTAAATAAAGCAAAATATTTCGTAAAAAGTGCATCCAAAGCACGGGCACGTATTACAATAAGTAATATCACTTTTCGCATGGCCCTCCGCTCGAAAAGGAAACTAACCAGGTGCTAACCCAAGACATACTCAAAATCAAGAGAAAAACTGTTTAGAAACTTAACATTAAAAAAAAAATAAAAGCAACGGGGTTTGAACCCTAGCCGTCGATAGCTGCCGAGTTGAGACCCAACCATCTAGACCTCTCGACCACAACGGTTCATGCTGCAAATCGATTGCATCACGAAGACATAGCGCGAATGCAATCGCTCGAGTCAACACCACCTACACTAGATGGCGTTAGAGTCCGTATCGAAAATTACACCGGGTCTCCAGACGCTTTTTATATTTTTTGTGTGATGAATAGTTCAAATAATACTATTGTACTAAAAAGTCTCATTCTTTTATAGTAATATTTTGTTTACAAAAAGTTTATTATATGTATTGTATATGATTTATCGTTATTGTTGAAATTTAAGGCTCTGGGCATTTTATTAATAATAATTTGTGACAATATTTATTATATTTAATTAATATTAATATGTTGAATACCGGCATTTTGGTAGCAATTGGATTGTCAACCAATTCTTTAGAATTCACAGAGACTAGGAATTAAAACTGAAATTCAATAATGCTATTTAGGTCCAGGTATTATTTCCTATTATGCTTGCTAGCAGGATAACAACGGTTATTGACACAACTGCTTTCATGGAAAGTACCTTTCTAGTAAACTGAAGAGATAACTATAACTAAAAAGATATGGAAATAAAACTAAACATATAAGTAATTTTCACAGTTTTAAATTACCTAATTAAATATTAATCAACATACTGTTAATTGGAAAATAAAAGTATTCCGATATAATAGTAATTAATTAGAAAGAAAAAAAATCATTAGATTAAGGCACTGTAAAATATTTTTTAACCGTTAGCCCAAATTTGAAATAGGTACCTACCTAAAGTTAATAAGCATAGAAATATTACCGTGAAATACAAGATACTATACATTTCACAGGGTCTTGCAAAAACTTCCTGCCATTTTGGCATGTTCTAGTTCCCTAATGGAACCAACAAATATATAACTTAAACGACAAAAATATAATACAACACTAAACCTATGACTATACTCGCGACTAATATTAGTTCTAGTTTATTTTTTCATTAGTCAAAAGAGTTTATTCCTATTTTAATAGATCATATTTGTCCTTATCCCTAATATCTATTTACAAAATTAAAAAGCCTCTTAAAAATATATTTATTTTCAAATTAATCCTGGAAAAACTTTTCTCACCATCTGTCTTGCTTTCAACACAAACATCAATCAGTCGAACTGCTTTCCGGAACCATAGAGGTGTGGTCACACTGATTTTGCTCTTCTTCCGGTGTGGTATACAAAATATTTGCGGAAATAATCAGCGGGTATTCTAAATCTTTATCGAATGACATAAGAGTTACTTCTTCACCTTTCGACAGACTGATCTTTTGTATCTCTGACTGTTTGATGTAGGTGATTTGTTTTTGTTCATTGAGGCGTGCAGCTGTTACTCTAATAAATAATTTATGTAATTATCAATTTTACATTATCAGATCAGTAAAAATTAAAGGATAAAGCATAGAGACAAAAAATTACTAACAATTATTTCCTTGTTATCCTCGGGAAGATCAATTCAATACTTCTTTCTATTTACTTTCAAACGATACATAATATGTATTTATCAGCAAATTGTCAACAAGTTTCCTAGACATTAATTGTTATAATAACAAATACACTTTTCATAATTTTGAAGAAATAGTTAAAAATAAATTCCTAAACAACCTCTATGCTGCAAATATCTGGCAGATACAAATGAAATGTATAAATACAAAAGTATACCTGATTGCTACATGTCGCGTAGTCTGAAAACTCAACAGCTGCTCAAATTCAGATCTGTGGTTCCTTTTGATAGACACTGTGTTATTATCCGTGATCATTAGCAAATCTACTCCAAAATGAAACCCTGTCCATCGCCAAACATGTCTATCTTTTGAACTGATCACTCGCCCACATCTAATACTTTCTTTCAAGAAGAGTTCCTCTGACACATTGTTAGGACTAAAAGGTTCAGGAAAATACATTTAAATATAGATGCATAAATATGCTCTAATTAGGTAACAACAATAACGTCTCTAAATCAACTAAATACTCTTACGAAATTTATATTTGAACGGCCCAGTAGAAAGAGCCCATTTGCTTAAGAGTTCATTTTCATATAGCCCACTGTGCTGTGAACGCGTACGTGTGTGGGATGACTAAAAATTTACTGAGATATTGTTGATAGTATTGCATAGGGATTAGTTTACAAAATTTACTTTCCGCTGTAATAGTTTATATAAGAACGCTGCAAAACAGAACTTCGTACACGCATTTGAATGTATTTTGCCAAGGCGTCAATATATTAAAAAAAATATGCGAAATTCATACACCATTTTTTTCTAAATACATTAATAGTTTTATGGAAATATATACGAAAATATTTATCTAGATTAATTTGGCGATAATTTTAGTTATATGACAACATATATCGGGAAGGCCAGTAAGGACGTATTATGTTGTTAAGAAACATCTTATATGGTTGAATTTGTTTGACGGCGTCCAAACAATTTAGCGTCCGCAATGTGATTGCGTGCAATCCTCTAGAAGTTTCAGAAATTGTTACTGATACTATACCAAATCTTCTACCATCAAAGACAATCCGAAACAACTCCAAACTAATTTGTGACTGCCCGGTAGCAAAAGCAGACTGGTAAAGTATCAGAGAATATACTTCAGGCATATTTTGCCGAAAAGTCAAAGATGGTTAAAGGCTCTACCTTATGGGCAATATATTCAATGACGGTATTCGCGCTAAATATATATAAATGATAAAAATGAGGAACCTTCAATTTTTGTTGATGTTCCCGATACTAAAATTATTAAACCGCGTAGATTTACCATTAAAAATACGGTTGTCACAATGGATCTTTAAACGTCCTCATAGTTTCTAAGTCATTAAATTCATATGAAATAAGTCGATTTTTTTAAAAATATTTTCAAAGCTGAAATGTCGATTTTCATTATATTATAGTAGTTAACATCGGCGGACAGACAGAATTGCACATATTATTTAGATAAAATTTGTACACAAATTTAATTATTTTGGAACAATCGGTTAAATTGGTTACTAAAAAACATTTGCACAGGGTCTTTATTTATATTTAAAACCCTATTTAGAGCGCACACGAGATAGAAAAACTTTAAATCCAAAAGTTTTAGTGTTTTATCTAAACTGTGATGATATGTCAGAAAACTAACACATTTAAGCCGGGAATTTAACAAATGAACATCAATCCAGATTGGCTTCAACTGTTTTCAATTATTCATGAAACATCAAGAGTGTTATGGAAAACAAAAATGTCATTAAGTCTGTCTCTTCCCCACATATTTAAAACATTTGAGAACAATTGCGATGAAATTTGTTGCGTATACTTCAATAATTGAAAATCTTAATTATAGTGCGGGTCCATACTATGCGTATTCCGTAGATGCGTAAAATACGTACGCGTATTATCGGCAAGAAACTGTTGCGTTCACATTGTGCAGACGTCTATGTGCGAAAGTGTACCACTTCTGGTGGTAGTCAGTTTGTGTCAAACAATTGAAGTAGTATGTTTAAAGTTAAATTTTTTGCGCTTTGGAAGCCGCGGAGTTACTTTGAAGACCCACCTGCAGGCAGTATCGGATTCATCCACACAGCATGTTTTTTAATTATTATCGAATGTCGATTAAGTGGTTCGACGAGTTGCTGGAAATTTTGACACGAAATATGACCAAAATAAATACAACATTTAGAAATGCAACAGGTGTTGAAGAAAGGCTAATAATTACCATAAGATAAGTGGGAAATATTGTAGTCTTAATAATGAAGAAGTTCAATCAACTTTGCCGATGCTCATAAGCGTGAAGTTCAGCAGTTGAAAAACTTGTTGAATTCGTTTAATTTAAAAATGCATGTAGACACAGGTACGCGCATAACAGCTACGTCGTCCACTTGTCTTGACTATGTGTGTTCAAATTTTGTTTCTGATAAGGTAAAATGTGACGTCATATCAGCTGGTTTATCTGACCATGAGGCTGTATTGTGTGAATTTGAATTGGAAAGTCTTGGAGCCACTCCGGGAAGGACTAGGTGTAGGATTTATAACAGGGATGGTTATGGTAAGTTCTCGAGATTGTGTCGCGGGGTGGACTGGAATGGTCTCTTGAGCTATGATGATCCACTTGAGGGGTTGCACGGTACACTTTTTCGGATTTTTGATAGAGCATTTCCTTTGAAACTTCGTACACGTAAAAATAAAAAAAAATGGTTTACACTGGGATTGAGGATCTCTGCCAGGAACATGCGTGCTTTGCACTTTATCCGTAAATATGCTATTGATAGTGTTTTTTTTTGTAACATACTACAATAATTATCGTAGGGTATATAGAAGAACTATTAGAGCTGCTAAAGTTCTCTACTATGGTGAGAGACTTGATACTGCAGGTAGCAGACCAAGGGAAGCATGGAGGATCGTAAATGACCTGCGTGCGGGGTGCAGTCCTTTGCAGGCCTCCAATGACATCTCTGTGGACCGATTGAATTCCTTTTACTGCTCAATCGCTTCCTCACTTTCAAAAAAATATAAATAATCCAGGAAGTCCACTGCATTATCTGGGAAAAGTTTCGGTCTGTGACTCGTTTTATTTGACTCCGACTGATATTTTTGAACTAAAAGAAATATTTGGGGAAATAAAAAATAAAAATGCATCAGGTTGGGACGAGATTTCACTGCGAATTTTCCTTGCTCTTCCGGATGAAGCTCTTGTGGCTACGGCAGCTTCTATAAATGACTCGTTTTGTAAAGGAACATTTCCATCTTGCCTTAAGAGGGCTCAGGTTTTGCCTCTTTTTAAGGGTGGGGATCATGGAGACCCTTCGAGTTACAGACCCATATCCCTACTCCCGACACTTTCGAAGATTGTGGAGAAGCTAGTGAAAGGAAGGGCCTTGGCGTTTTTGCAGAAGCATTCCATTCTGAGGTCGGAGCAGTTTGGATTTCGGCACTCTAGGAGTACTAATGATGCCATTTTTTCCTTTTTGGAAAAATTATATCTCCAGCTGAACGGGGGTGAAGCGGCTGCGGCAGTGTTCTGTGATTTGTCAAAAGCGTTGGATTGCGTGAGTCACAGAATACTGTTGCAGAAGCTTGAAGTTTATGGTTTCAGGGGCGTTGCCTTGGACTGGTTCAGGTCCTACTTGTCGGGTCGCTCTCAGACAGTGGTGTTGAGGGATCGGGTGTCGGCGCCTATGGTGACGACGGCCGGTGTCCCTCAGGGATCGGTTTTGGGGCCGCTGTTGTTCCTGATATATATCAACGATCTCCCCTCTATTGACATTGATGGCTTTTTTACGATTTTCGCGGATGACACGACTATCCTCTGGCACCACCGGGATGTCGAGTTACTGGGGGAAGTTATTAATAGTGATCTGGCAAGGATTGGAAGGTGGTGTGATTCCAACCTTCTGGTTTTTAATGCTTCAAAAACCAATGTTGTCAGCTTTAAGTGTGATGATGTTGATGTTTCAATTGATAACATGAGTGTAGGTTGTGCGGATGTTGTGAGTTTTCTGGGGATATATATAGATGGAGCCCTGAAGTTTGCTACGCATGTTTCCAACATTTCTGCGAGACTTGCGTCTGGGTGCTATGCAATAAGAATAATATCTAGCGAATTGAATACAGAGGTAGCTAGAAATGCTTATTTCGCGCTTATTGAAAGTCATCTTCGATACGGGATATATTTTGGGGATCTTGTGCTCAATATCTTTTTAACTCGCTGTTTATTTTGCAAAAGAGAGCCCTAAGATATTGTCAACTAACATAAAATCATACAGTGGAAAGTTTGAACTTAACCTTGAATCGCAATTATAAATTGTTGTTAATTAAAATATAAACTGTTATGATTAACCTTGTTGACAATTCAAAACAATACTCGAATTAGAGGTCAAAGTTTG
>JAEQML010073000.1:0-15184 GCA_016904865.1 Pissodes strobi
TGCAGTTTATTCGTTTGTTCCTACAGTTTTTTGCTGCATAACTTTGCCCAGGCATGGTGAAAATTCGTCAAAGTTAATAAATTACACAAGAAAATAACTGCTCGATCATAAAATCTAGAAAATTAATCTACGATTCTCAAGAAAACTGACAGAAACTACATAATACACATCGCCATTGAACTATAAACTCACATCACAATCAGAAAACAAAATATACATTCAAGGCACACGCTACTGATTCCTAGCTGCCGTAACTATTTCTTTTTATTGTAACAAACGACGACAATGGCTTGATTGAGAGGTTGGACCCCCAAATGGCGGCGTGCGCGAAAATATGCGCGTAGCGTTATCGAGAAGGCGAGTGAGCCTGCCAATTGTTTATTATGCCTTGTCTCTACTATCTAATTGAGGTTAGAAAACGTTGATTCAGATGACTTACTTAAATGTCAGGGTGCTTGAATATGTAAAGACGAAAAGGAGAAACAGATATGTATCTATTCAAAAATTCATATAGCCCAAGATAGGGAACTACAAATAGTTATACGCATTTATGACATTTTTAAATGTATCAAATAATTATGAAAAATATGTTTAAAAACATTACATGCATTAGTACACATTAGATAATAGTGCATCATATCGTGCCACTTTTGGCACAATTGTGCATCTATGAACAACACCGTCACCGTTCTGGTGCAGCGTTGTCTTGTTTCTTAATCAAGCTTCAGTAAAAAAGGAACATCAAAAGCCGTACATATTCGATTGAGACTGGAGATCAGTTCAAAATGAACTGAAACTGAACTGATATTTCAGTTCAGGGAGCCAAGGTCAAATGAAGTTATGAAAACAATTAAAAAATAAAGCCGATTGATTATTGACATTTAAATGCCATCTTTTACCTGAACTACTGAACTAAGTGATCCCGGTCCATTTTCGGTTCACTTACAGGTGAGCTGGATTACTTTTTAGATAGTGGGGGCAAAGTGATATTTTTACAAATGAACACAAATCAGTTCAATAAAGTTCAGTTAGATCGATCTGAATCGATCCAAAGTAGTCAATCGAATATGGCTCATATGTATGTATAGAAGTTGTAGGCGAACTGGCAACCCCGTGGAAAACGATGACTGTGCCATCTACGTAAGAAATTAAGCATAGGAAGTTACGTGAAACAAAAAGCGATAAAGAATAATGGACAAATTTACTGGGCCAGTAACCGGTCTCTCTCTTCTCTTTAATTCTGTTAAAGAATATATAATGTAAAGATAACAGCCGGCGAATTTCCTTTGATCTTTCGTCAGCCGTTTCAATGACCTCGTTAACCCGGAGATATCGCAACGTTGCCGGATGTAACTTTTTATCAAGGCGGGCGATGTTGACGTCAAGTCAAACAAGATGGCGAATAATCGATTTCATCACAGTGGGTCGAAATAACGAAAATGAGGACAAAAATTACTAAATATCTAATACTTTCTGCTAGGATAAAATTTTATATCGAGTGATTTTCATTCAAATTCTCTGAATTTGTTTGCATTTTCTTAACATCTCAATGCTCAACTTATTTTAATTAAAAACTGTGATAAAATTCAATTTTTTATGTTTCCGGCGAATTTTTATTAAAATTTATTCAGAACGTCTAAAAGCTTTAATTAATCAAATAAGAATTTCCTTCAGTTTAAATTAAAAAGTTAAAAATTAATATTTTTCGATTATTTCATTTAAAACATAGAGGGGATAAACTCTTAGTATGTAGATAAACCAACGAAAAAGTAAATTCTATTCGAATCTCACTTTAAAGCTCCATATTAACTTTCGCAAATTTCGCCTTTTTTTGACAGTTGTTGATTTTTCGCGCGAATGTAAGTTTTGGTTCGCGAAATTTCGTCGGCGAATATTTGCTAAAAAGTTCAAATAGTTTTAACTTTTTTGCGAATTTATGTTCTTAGTGGAATAGGTTTTATAGGTTAGGTCCAAGTACCGGATGATGTAAGCAGGTTAGTAATATATTTTTAAGTCTAGAATGGGCTTAATTAATCTCATTTCCGCAACTAAATTGCGAAAATCGCATTTTAAAAATATATTTCTAACCGAAAATTTTCTTTTCTGGTGTCAGTAGTTCGTACTTTTAGGATAATTACCAAAAGGACGCAAATGGAACATAAAATAATAATATCTCCATCGAAAAAAATTATAAATAATATTATTATCCAATGGTCAAAGTATCTATTCTACAATTTAACTAAAGAACCCAATGCCTGAAAAGAATAAACAAATAAATATAGCAATAGAAAAGCAGTCAAGAAATTTGAGGTTAATTCACAATTATGGTAGAATTCGTAAAAAAAAATTTAATTTTTCGCCGCGCATAATTTTAAAGCTGAAAATGTTTATGTCAAAAAAAAGTGAATATGAAGCTTAATTATTAGAGTAGAATTTTCTGAATATTTAGTAATAAAATTAAAACAACTAATGTTTTATCAGAAATCCGAGGATTTTTTGAGAAAAGTCATCAAAAATGCATGTATTGTAGGTAAGCAATATTTTACCGAGTGATTGGTAAAAGATTCTATCAAATGAATTGTGTTACATATCATAATTAAAGTTTACGTACCTAATTTCAATTACGCAATATGAATTAAAAAACTAAACTAAACGTTTCCCTAATAAATCTAAACTTGACCTTTACGAAATATATTTAACCCCACTGTGTTCGTCCTTGCTCGACGATTGTGTCCGATATAATCCGATAACATACGAGGCGCCCTTTAAGTCGGAGTTCTCATCTATCCCTCTCTAATTTGATTGCCCTGTCTTACAGTTCTCTCTCTTTACATTATATACTCTTTGATTCTGTATTACCTGAAACATTTGTCAAAACTACTTCGAGACAGACGAATGTGTGTAACTTGGCTGACGTTTGATTTACTTTCAGTAGGTGGAGGTTTTGGAGGAGGACCGCGCGGCGGAGGTAGAGGAAGAGTGACCCGTGATAGGGACATCATTGGCACAACCATTAAGATCACCCGAGGTCCATATAAAGGCAACATTGGTATTGTCAAGGACGCCACTCAGAGTGCCGCTAGGATCGAGTTGCATACTTCATGTCAGGTAATACTCTGTTGTTCAATATAACATGTCTATGGCCAAATTTAGAGAATAAAAACAGTTCATGGTGAGTATACTTGAGCAATATAAACAGATTTTCCAAATTTTGACCTTTGGATCTCGGTCGATAAGATTCAATAAAAACATAATATTTTAACAGTTTTTTACCTTCTATAGGCATGGATTAACCTAACTAAAGCAGCAATCTTTACGCAAACACATTTTTAAGCCATAAAATTAAGAAAATTCATATATTTATGACATTTTCAGACAGCCATATTGCTGGTTCGTTTTGACATATACCACGTTAATTTAATAGCGCCTGCGTGTGAATTTTGCGACGTTGCCAATTGGTTTATATGCTTTTCTTTCGAAATGAAGTTTAGTTATATCTTTGTCAAGTCAAAGAGTGTGATTTTGTTTTCAAAATGAATGTGCAAAATCTTGCTCATTATTAGATTATGTTTGTAAAAAGTATTTTTTCTTCATATTGGGCATGCCTTTGGTTAGTTTTGGTTTAGGTTGGGAAAGTGAAATTATTGGTAAAGTCCCTTAGTTGCAGTGCTACGACTAGCTCCAAATTAAATGTCTCAAAACAAAATGGTTAACTATTTTATCACAATCCGGCAACGTTGCATTAATATTTCGTAAATTTGACAGCAACCATCGAGTTTCGATGGTTAGAGTTGCTAAAAATGCTGATTTTTAGGGTAATTAATTTTTTTGAAAATTTTAAATCCACTATTTGAAATGTGCTCTTTCTAACAAAAATAATTACACTAAAAAACCACTGTCTGTAAAGTGGACCAGACCCTGGCCTTTGATTGCTTGGAATAAAAACTGATTTTCCCTCATAGACATATGAAGGAGACCTGAAAAATAGCTTTGTGAGTCCCTTCTTTTACACGATTCTTTTAATGTTTTGGTTAGTTGCAGTGCTTCACTTGGATAATGCATGTTCAACAATCATTTAAATCTTGCGCCAACTTTCTGTCGCACCTAATTTGATTAAGGTGAAGTGAGACGGTGCCAATCAATTTGAATATTTGTTTACAGACCATTTCGGTCGACCGCAACCATATATCCGATGTCGGTACTCCCACCAAAGACGGTTCCATCTCGAGCTACGGACGCACTCCGGCATATTCCGGAAGCCAAACGCCGTTGTACCGGGACATGGGCAACAAAACGCCCATGGCCGAGTCCGGTTCGCGTACCCCGTTGCATTACGGCTCTATGACGCCGATCCACGACGGTTCGAGGACTCCGAACGCCAGCTCGGAGTGGGATCCGAGCGTTCCCAATACCTATCCATCGCCTGCGTATAATCCGAGTGAGTATTATTATTATTGACCGAGCTTTGATTTTGTAAATAACCATGTTTCTTACAGGAATTTTATGTAATTTATCTTGCCAGCTGTGCGGTTTTAAGCGGGGCGTTTGATCTACTCAATCAAAATATTTTATTGCCTGTCTGAATAAGACTATTGTGAATGCCCAGTATATAGTTATATTGGACTTGATGACCAGCTTTTTGTCATGGGTCGTGCTCTAAACGGTTCCTTCGAATGCAGTGATGCAATGATATCCGTGTGCAAAGTAGTTTGCGCACATCGTGTGCAATGTTTATTTATTTATTTTTATTTATTTATTTATAAATAAAACAGAAAGCGGTAAAACCGATGAGTCTGTTTACAATAAAACAATAGTCAAAATTCAGTTCAAGTTTGTCGAATTGCATTTTTCTATGATGCATAATGTACCAGCACACCACCAATGTCTTCCATTTTTGAGTCAAAACGGTTTTTAAAAGTGTTGATGTTCGGTGCACTCACTATTTCTTCAGTCAGGGAGTTCCACTTATCCTGTTACTTAAGAAATTTTTTTTGGTAGTTTGTTTGCCCTTTGTTTATTAAGTTTTTTGGAGTGACCTCGAAGATTCTGAAGATGGTTTAAGGAGAAAATTTTGTGGATGTTCCCGTTGTAGTGGTTATTCAATATTCTGAATGTTTCAATTAGGTCTCCTCTCGTTCTTCTCTCTTCCAATGATGTTAACCCTAATTGCTTCATCCTGGCTTCATATCCGGTGTTCTGGAATTCCTTTGGAATCTTAGTAAATCTTCTTTGTACCCCTTCCAACAAGTTTATGTCTTTGATAAAATATGGATTCCAAACTGTGTGTGCATACTCAATCTTTGGTCTTATGTAAGTCTTATACAGCTGAAGAATCATTTGTGGATTAGTATTATTGAATGCTACTCTAGCCAAATACGCGAAAGAATTGGCCTTTTTCACAATAGAAGCAATGTGTTTGTCCCACTTCAGGTCATTTGATATTATAATGCCTAGATCCTTATATGACTGGACATGTTGCAACACACAACCATCCAGAATATATTGGTTTCCTAGATCTTTTGGACTTATGAATAACACTACACATTTGTCAGCAATTAGCTTCATCTGCCAATTTTTGGGCCATGTCTCAA
Organism: Pissodes strobi; assembly: GCA_016904865.1. Lineage (NCBI taxonomy): Eukaryota > Metazoa > Arthropoda > Insecta > Coleoptera > Curculionidae > Pissodes > Pissodes strobi. The sequence goes on from JAEQML010073000.1 coordinate 5,592, forward strand.
TTGTTGCTAGATCGTCTTTCATGTCAGAATATTGGCTCGATGCATCGCAATATAACTTGGTGTCATCTGCAAAGAATGATATATTGGTCTTAATTTCTTTACCCAGGTCACCAACATACAACAAGAATAAGAGTGGTTCCAGCACAGATCCCTGTGGTACTCCACTAATCACGTCCAGAAAAGGTCCTGCCTCGTATAAAGTTGCCTATCCATTTGTGCAGACAACTCCTTATTCCAAAGTGCTCCAATTTGTACAGGAGCCTTTTAAAAGGTACCTTGTCAAAGGCTTTCTCGTAGTCTAGGTACACATCTGTTGGTATATTTTTATCATAGTTTGCAGTCCAATCATTCAAACATCGAAGCATATTAGTTATTGTTGATTTCTTTTTCTGGAAGCCATTCTGGTTGTCCGGCAAGATTTCATTTATAATTGAAACCTCTGCCAGTTCCTTCGCTATAATTTTTTTTCCATCAGTTTACTGACTGAACTTTTTAAGCTTACTCGCCTGTAGTTTTCAGGTTTAAATCTGTCCCCCTTTTTATAGATGGGTGTAATAATGGCTTTCTTCCAACTGGTTGGTATAGTTCCAACCAAGGGTAATTGATTCATTCATTCATTGCAAGACTTAGAGGTGTTTTTAGACTCTCTGCACACTTGTTTAAAAATATGGATGGAATTTCATCAGGTCCAGGTCTTGAGTCGGTTTTAAGGTCTCTGGAGTGAAATTTATAGTATGTTTCTGTAGCTGTTGGGAAGAATAGAAATCTGATTGTTTTCTTTGGTGTACATGTTCTTAAATTGGTCTGCAAACATTTCTGCATTGCCAACATTATTTTCTACTATGGAGTTAGTTTTATTATCCTTTAGGGTAATTTTTTTGTAACTTTGGAATTTAGACTTTTGCTTACATACTTATAGAATTTTTTGTTTGATTTTGATTGAACTATGTTTTGTTCGTGACATATTCTTGCATTAGAAATTGTGTTTTTTAGTTTCTTGTTCTGGCGTCTATATGCCTGATAGTTCTCGTCTGTAGTGTTATGTCTATACATATTTCAAAGCCTTCGTTTTTTGTCTATCTCCTTGAGATGGTTGCAGTTATCCATGGTTTCTGCGGATTTTGCCTTATGGATTGGAGTGGGTTAAAGGTGTCGATGGTTATCTTGATGATTTTCTCACACAATTCATATTTTGTGAGGTTGGTATTTGTGTTATCGAAGTTTTGCTCGCTTATGTAGTTGTTGATGGCATTATAATCTGCCTTCCAAAAGTTTCGTGTTTTATTTTAAATGTTTCCTTTCCTTTTGCCTTTATTTGAGATGTACCAGTAATTACTACATGCTCCAATTGGAGAAGAACTTTTTAAGTCATATATTAAGTTTTTACCACTTACAAGTAGGAGATCAACTAGAGACTGCTGAGTTCCTCTTATTCTTGTGTTAAAATTTACCATTTGGTAGGCATTTGCTTCTTTAAACCCATCCAGTGCGTCCTGTTTAGCTGTTTGAAGACTATCCCAGTTTATCTCTCGATAGTTAAAGTCACCAAAAATTATGGTTTTATTTTTATTAGAAAAGGCAGTTTTAATTATTTTGAACAATTCTGAGTTTATTTCTGCTTTGACATAATCAGTTCTATATATGCAACTAAGAAGTATTTTTGCACCACCTACGTTAACATTCACCCACAAAGACTCCACAGGAGCAGGAATATCATATTTATTTTCAGTTGATGAGTGAATTTGGATATTGTTTTCTATTTCTTTGATGTATATCAGTATACCTCCTCCTTCTTTGGCTTTTCTATCTTTACGGAATATACAATATCCTGGCAAATTGATTAAACCGTCAGGAATGTTTTCATTGAGTCAGGTTTCAGTTATGCAGATAAAAGTGGGGTTACTTCTTTGTATATTTGCTTTCCATTCATCAATATTATTTTTTATAGAACACAGGTTTGAATACAAATAGGTTACTTCAACTGTAGTGGGTGAATTGTTTAGTTTTTTAGAATTTGGTTTAATAGAAACAATCCGAGGCGTTCCACGAACATATTTTATTTTCAGATGCCTCCTTGATTTGTTCGTGTTTCCAGTTCTTGTATCAACTCTTTCATATACTTTCTTTGGGCTTCAGTTTGATCCCCTTTAATATAAGTTGTGTTTGTCAATGCTGACAGTTTGCTCTTTTGCTTTAATATATTTAAGTAGTAGTAGTAGTAGTAATCATTTATTTGTTCCTGTATAATCATACAAAGTAGATATACAATATACCTCATTTAGAGGTGTCGAACGTGTCACACAATTTAAAATCAGTACTCATACCATTAAAGTCACTATCCTAAATAAATACAAATTTAAAAATAAATACACTTACAAACAGGTTTCACACCCTCACAATCGAATCGAAATACTCTCTCACACAGTAAAAAAGATTTTTCAGTAAAAACTTTTCCATCTTTCTCAGAAAAACAATGTGTGGCAAACTTCTGAATTCAATAGGTACTTTATTCCATATTTTTAGGATACTGCAGTGTACATTCCTTTGTACATAGGTATATTTTGTACTTTCCACCCAAAAGTTGTCTTTTGTTCTAGTATCTTAATATTATTAATAAATAATGATTTATTCTTACAAACAAATTTTATTGACTCCCAAATATACACATTTACAACTGTCATTAGTTTTTTTTATCCCTAAAGACTGGCCTGCAGCTATTCCTTCGATCCATCCCAAATATTATTCACAAGCACCTCTTTTGCAGTATCTGCACTCTCCCTACATCCACCGAATTCCCCCTAAAAATAATGCCATATCTCACCCTTGACATTATATGTGCATGATACACATTCAAAGCTGCCTCTACTCCAACTTCATTTACTAAAATTCTAACTGCATAGCAGTACCTTGAAATTTCCACAGACAACTTCTCAATATGACCTTTCCAGTCCAAACGCTGGTCTATTACCATACCCAAAACTGATACGCTTCTTGTGGTCCTAAAGGCTACGCTTCCAACATTGTAAACCGTAGGAATACTTTCTCTTGCCGAGTATTTAATTACTTGCGTCTTGTCCACATTCAGCAATAGATTGTTGACCCTGAACCACTTTTGGAGGTCCTCAATATCATCCTCCTCAACTTCGCTGATCGTAAGTGAGGTATCATCAGCATACATTATAACCTGGTCTTTGACTACTTTTGGCAGTTCGTTTGTATACACTATATACAGAAGAGGACCTATAATTGACCCCTGAGGTACACCTCTTTTGACAATCTCCAAATCTAACCTTACTACTATGCCCAGTTCATTCCTTTCCACCACACGTTGCAATCTGTTGTGCAGATAGGATGTCACAAGCCTTTGTGCCACTCCTCTAATACCATAACGCTCACACCGTGATCTATGCTGTCAAATGCTTTGGACAGATCCAAACAAATAGTAACAGTGTTTTTATTCTGGTTCAGCGAGTCAAGTACCTTTTTCAATGCTAAATAGATAGCCGTTATTGTTGAACTATATTTTCTGAAGCCCAATTGACAGTCGACAATCACAGCATTCCCATCCAGAAACTCAACAAGTCTTTCATGTAAGAATCTTTCAAACACCTTACTCACATTCGACACAATGGACACTGGACGGTAGTTTTTGAGGTTATCGACATCACCTTTATTCTTGTAAACTGCCTTCACCTGAGCAATATTTAACTTAGAGGGGAAAACACCAGTCTGAAAGCAAAGGTTTACAACATGGGCCAGTGGTTCTGAAATTAAATCTCCCACTTTCTTTAAAATAGAGACTGGTACCTCATCTTCTCCCACTGACTTCTTATTTTTAAGTCCAAGTATACACCTATGTTGTTGCTCTTAAAAAAATTGAGTTGTTGTTAGTTGTTATGTACCGGTAATCCTTTGCTTGATTCCCATTTATCTCCGTGCAGGCATTTACACTATTTAATATTGTTTTATCTGATGTATTCTTAACTTTGGCTCTAATGCCATCTAACAAACACTGTCTTCCTATCTGTCTCTTTTTTCATTATTTTATTAATAACTGTCCTGCTGCTCTGTGTTATGTATAATTTTAACTTGTTTAATAACCCTCTTTAGTACCCCTGCATATCTGTTATAATACTCGTTACTCACCTCATTATTGAATCTTTGCTTAAAAAGCTGCCAAAATTTTGTTTTCGTCCTTCCTGGTTTAGGTCTTTGCTCTGGTATTACCCTGTCCATGACTGCTCTTATCCTACTAATAAAAACTTCATATGCTCGGTCTGCCTCATTCACACTCAACACAGAGTCCCACGACTCACTCAAAAGCTCGAGACGATACTGTTCCAGCTTCGACCTTGAAAAGAATCTCCTTGGAATTAGTGGGTCCTCCTTATTGTTTGGATTCATGCCGCCCTTAAACCGAAGGAGCTGAGCATGTTGATCCGAGAGTGCAGAAACTATAACCGAGCTGCTTTCGTGTTCAAAATTAATAAAAAAAATTGTCCAAGAGAGTGGCGGTGTTCTTAGTCACTCTCGTGGGTTCATGAATAGTTTGCATCAGGTTAAAAGCCAAAAGCAAGTCAAGAAAACTATCTCTTTTGTTGCTCGGCTCAAGTAAGTTGATATTAAAGTCGCCACATACAATCTGAAATCTTACCTGGATGTGTGAAAGAATATTCTCGAGACGATCCATAAAAAGTATCAAAATCATCACAAGAGAATAATAATACGCTCATTCCTATTTATAATACAAGCACATTCAATATTTCCTTCTACTGATTTCCCTTCCACCTCACTCAATGTGTCAAAGGTTAGAGTTTTCTTCACTAGGATGCAAGATCCACCATGTTCCATATTTTCTCTCGCATACCAGGATCTTAAAATGTAACCTTCAATTCCAATATAATCCAACTCATCCTTCCTCATCCAGTGCTCTGTCAAGCAGACTATATCCGGCCTTTCGTCATGATCCCTAATAAAAATGTCCAACTCACTTACTTTATTACGTAAGCACTGCACATTTTGGTGCATGACCTTGATCATCCCCACAATGTCAATGTTTGTTGCTATTTTCCCAGTATCTTCTCCATTCAGTGTTGAAACTTCTTTAGTTTTTTAACTTTACTATTCTTGGCTCGCTCTTAACGTATCTTATTCCTAAGCTTTCTTCACCCTTCTCCACTCGTTTCCTCAGTTCCTCCTTGACAATTCCATAGTCCAGTCGCTGCTGCTTTGTTCTGTCCCAGCTAAGTGCCAATTTCGTGTACAATGAATTCTTTTTAATGTCCTTCGCCTTGGAAAGTACCTTCCTAATATCCTCTTCCGCGTTCATAACCATTTTGACCGGTCTAAGTTTTCTAGGTTCACGTCTTCCTATCCTAACTACCTTAAGGCAGCAGGAGGCAAAGATTTCATTCACTGCGTTTGCATCATGACATTTCCTTGTTTCTGGTTCATCAAAATCCAATTCGTTGACGCCAAATATCACCAGATTTTTCCTTCTATATTCCCGGTCACTGATCTCCTTTATTGCTTCTGTTGAGTTCCCATCTGATTTCCTTTCGGGTTTCCCCCGTTCCAGCTCCTCCATAGCTCTCTTTAAATGTCCTATTTGTGCTTGAAAGTTCTGATTTACTTTGACCTGTTCTTCATATTTTTCCAGTAGATCTGTGTACTTCAATTCCATATCTTCCAACTTCTCCATCACGTCCTTTAGTGTGTATTCCTTTGAATTCGATTTGAGGTTAGGCGTATCTCCCGTCTCCCGTTCCTCCCATGGACGGTCTTTTAACATTTCCACTTTTGGGTGTACATGGTTGGCAGAACCATCTCTTACCTCTTACCATTTGGGTTTTTAAGTTCTTCGTAGCTATCCAGTATAGTTCTAGTCATACCCAAACATTTAATATGCCCCCATTTGTTGCATTTGCAGCATTGTATTGCAAACGTATTTACCGTAGTTTTTTTATAATTCAAACATTTAAAATCTACCACATTTACCTCCTTTAAGATTTGATGAACCTTATTTTTATCCTTCTCTATTCTATCCTCCCTGGTAGAGTATACTGAAACTTCCAACACACCAAAGAGGAGCACATTTTGTGCCCTTATTTCTCGTTCTTGCAGTTCATACAGTGTTGGTTCAAGGTTCGAATTGCTCCCAATTGGTTTAACTATGACTTTATTTTCCAGGTTTTTGATGTCCTGTTTGAGGGCGTCCAATGATGGTTGAAAATCTGTAGTTTGCTGATTGGATTTCTTTTTTAACTTGTTTTCCAGTTCCTTGAACTCTTGAGTAAGTGATTAGTTTTGGCCACATCTGCATAACTAGGTACTGCCGCTTTCATGGTATCTTTCAATTTTCCAAAATCCTTCTTAATATCCTCCATATCATGTTTTAAAGTTGGTACTTGCTTAATGGAATCTTTACAATCTTCACAGAAGAAGAGTAATGTCCTTGTTGTCATTATGAGGGCCCTTATTTCTGTAGAAATGGTATTGGGGCAATTTTTGCAAATGATATTTCTGCAGCAGTCACAAGGATATCCAAATATATCAGTTTTTGATTCCTTCATAACACAGTTCACTTTACACTTAAGGCAAACATTTGCCATATTTGCTGATTTATTTTCAGTATGTTTTATAAATAATTAAATCGTCAGGAAAAACCGGCCGATAGAAGTGGCAACAATGTTTCTATTTCGATTATTTACAAGGGAACCGTAACACGGTATTTGTGAGAAATAGTTTAGAATTCTTGTGTTTTAGGAAGAAACTTTCTTTCCATTTATGCCTTGCACTTTCTACAAGACGCCGAACCACTCTTCGCGAACTGTTTTTCCGAAAATCACGATAAATTTCGACTTTGTTGACAACAACAGGCGATGTTGCCGGTTCGCGCAACTACTTGATCGCACAACTACTAATGTTCCACTTTCATTTTCTAAGGCAGTTTTAGCAACATCGCTACAAACCGGTTTTGTTATACAAATTTTTCAGGCACTCCTGGCGGTATGAATGCGCCGTTTACTCCACAAACACCCGGAGGTGTATACGAGACTTCTTACAGCCCCTATGGTGGATATCAGAGTGCAATTTCCACTCCTTCACCGGCTACAGGTAATTATAAGATAACAGTAAGCGTCACATTAATTATGAAATTTTGTATGTCAAGAATATCAGGAAGAATCAAACTTTAATGAGCATGGCATTTGATTCAATAACATGTTTTTAAGTGTTTAAGAGAAGTAATTAATCATTCATTTGTTGTTTTCCAAGCGAGCCCATTTGCGATACATGATCCAGGTAATGATATATTGTCTAGTTGTTTGTTTATTTAACATTTAAGTACTTTTTAAACACCCTGTCTATCAAAAATTTGGATTTTTTTGATGTAATCAAGACTTGCGAACAAAATAAATTATTTATTTTGAATTTAACTTGAAGATTTAGCTAATATGAGATTAAATTCAGTTTTAACCGATTGCAACGAATATCGGATTAAATGCCCTCTTAACACACTGTATTCAAAACCTAAAGGACGCTCACTTCGTTTCGAATCCTACATGGAAACGTAGTAAAGTTAACTTCCCTATAGGTGCGAGAGAGAAAGAAAATAAAACGTCATTTGTTTTCCAGGCCCCCTAAAAGTAAAAAGCTAATCATATTTAGTGCGTTTACATGGGGCATTCGATTAAATTTAAATCGGCTTTCTCAGTTTAAAACTGCATGAAAACGGGTATTGAGCTCGATATGAGTCTTTTCTAGTGCCTTCGGCTATGACTAGTTGAAAATTAATGTTAATACTTGAAGAGACAGTTTTGCTATACAAAAAGAAAGCGAATGAAAAGCGATTTTTTTATACTATTTTTCGTTTTTACCATAGCATTGTTGTTTCAGCAATAAGTTTTGCGAAAATTCAAACAAATGTCAAATGAACTTTTAAAAATTTTCACGATACTATCAATACTTACTCGATTTTCGGCCAAAATACACCCTAACGGCAACACTGCTCATTTAGGAAAGTGCGTTACAGTTTTGACAAATGACGTATGTCCAATGACCGTCCAGTCCGTACTCACGTTGTCAACTTTCACGTTATAAATGATCCAGTGTGGCAGTTTTATATTTTCTATACAGGGTGTCTTAATTAGCGTGTGCCATTATTGCTATCTCTGAAACGGTAAGTGCTACGAGGTTGGTTAAATTAGAGAAAAGTTTCGTTTTTTGATACCCATTCAGGATCCGTCTACAGTGTTGTCAAATTCCTGTCAGTTTCTAAGATACAGGGTGATTTATGAAAAATGACTAAAATTAGTTCGTCGATTATTACAAAAACTATTCATTTTCGAGACACAGTTTAAATTCGAAAGTTTTAACAGTTTTTGTAATAATCGACGAACTAATTTTAGTAAATTTTTCATAAATCTTAAAAACTAACAGGAATTTGACAACACTGTCAACGGATCCTGAATGCGCAACAAAAATGGCAACTTTTCTCTAGTTTAATCAACCTCGTAGCACTTACCGTTTCAGAGATAGCAATTTAAGACACCCTGTATAATCAAACTAGACATACTCCTTTGGATCCGATGGCTATATATTGATGTTGATTAACGTTAGGTTATGGTCAATCTCCATCGAGCAATAACTCTTACAACACGCCCAGTTCGGGCTACAGTCCCACGATGCCTTACAATCCTCAGACTCCAGGAGCGGGCTTAGATGTTATGCCTATGACCGATTGGCATACAGTTGACATTGAGGTAAGCGTTGAATTATCAGTGCTAGATTAGCAGTGAACTAGGAATTAGATGATTATATATTGGGTTTTGTTGCTCATGTTAAGTTCGTAATAAATAAATCCATAATTAATGCTCTCTGTGAATTACCTAAACTTGTATAAATAAGCAACTTAATTGCGTAATTTCAGGTTAGAATCCGGGATAGTCATGACGACGCAGGTTTGGCCGGACAGGCCGGCATAATCCGCAGTATTTCCGGAGCCATGTGCTCCGTATTCCTGCCGGAAGAGGACAGGGTGGTCAACATTTTGGCGGACCACTTGGATCCGGTTAGACCTCAGAGAGGCGATCAATTTAAGGTAACTATAATTGTAACATCCAACACATGGTAGTTTAGGTTAGTTTGGGTTAGTTAGACATATATGAAGCATATTGGATTTGTTCCGGCCGCATTAAGGTGTACGAATAGTGCTGATGTTGCACTTAGTTAAGCGGTGGCCAACTTACCAAATTAATATAATTCGTTGGTATCACAGAAGTTGTAAAGTTAATAAAAGTATTATAAAACCAAATAAGAAAAAAAAATAAAAAAAGAAAAATTTTTCAGAATAAAAGTATTATAAAACGAAATAAGAAAAAAATTAATAAAAAAAAAAACAAGATTGTTCGGAAAGTTAGAAGTATTATAAAATCAAATAAGAAAAAAATAATAAAAAAGAGAAAAATTTTTCAGAATAAAAGTATTATAAAACGAAATAAGAAAAAAAATAATAAAAAAAAGATAGAAAAATGCGGTTTTCGGTGAAAAAAAAAGATGAAGGAAGTTCAGCTACGAGGTCGGGGATGGCAAAA
>MU195603.1:3348-15183 GCA_016904865.1 Pissodes strobi
TTTTTGTATCGTACAGAAATTGAAGGGTATGCATAATGCAGGGAAAACTTAGGAGTGTAGCTGGGGAGATATTTACTTAAGTCAAAACAATGTATTATTAGTTTGCATAGTTCTCTTTTAGGCAATACTTTTTCTAATTCTTCGCTCTTGGCAGGCAAAATATAGCAAAATATGTTGCTAAAAATGACTTTAAATGCTTGCTAAGTGACTATACTATGCATTTTAGCTTGATAATGGGTTGTCAAGAATCAGCTACTTTGATAGGCATTAAAATTATTGCGCTTCTGCAACTGCTCAATTCGATAATATATCCCTCTTTAAACGAAATTGATCCATATTATTCTGGTATTGATATATTATATTACCAATAGTTATTAAAAATACAAAGCAATGAACTGTACAATTACACAGTCTAACAAACGTCAGTAAATCCGTCATTACTCGACTGTGTAGGCGGCCGTGAAGTTTCGTTTTTCCTCCGCCGGAGCTTTACTTTTCACTTTTCCGCCGGCGGAGGTAAAAGTGTTGTCATAGCAACATAGATACTTATTAAACTAAAATTTGTATTTATCACTCAATTTGTCCACTGCATTTCTAAAAATCACTAATTTAGGAACAAATTGGTTATTATTTAATCGAACTTACTCAATAACTGCTTATCAATACGGAATTAAAACGCAATCGGAGACGCAATTTTAAAAAAATAATTATTGTTGACAGGGTCCACTGACAGCTTTATGTTACATTACTATAGCAACAACCTGTGCCTATTCACCGACACCGGTCTAAGCCGCCTTGCGAACCCACATCTTTAATAATAATTATTATTACTAAAAGAGACTATTACAAAAAGAGATGTTTTTGCATTAATTTGTCGACATCTGAAGAAAAAACAGCATATTTTATTTGGAGGAAAAGTTTTAATGGCTTGCTCTCTATTACCAGCCTCACTCCATTCGGCTGTTAAACACGAGCGCGCCATGAAAAGTATCACTTTTCCTCCATATAAAATAAAATACTATTTTATTGCTTCTGGATATATTTATGCGCTGGTTCCAAAATACCTATTTTTGAAACATCTCTCGATTTTGAGATACGGGCAAATTCATTTTAGTTCCGATAAAAAGTGACAACAGAGAGTTGCACAGAGGAAATATATGGAATCTTGAAGAAACCAAGAAACCATCACGATTACTGCTATTTTGGATCCTAAATATCAAAGGCATCAATCGGAACAATAGACACAAAAGTAGACACACACACACACACACACACACATATACGCTTTACTATTACTGTGGCCTCACCATCCCGATCATCGATTGTGGCCACATGGCCATTCATGGGTTAGACGTGACCGAAAAAATATGTGTTTTCATGCAATAGGACTCTGGCGTCTATACACTCCGTAGAACCAAAGATATACGTGAGTTTATATTGTGACATCTGAGGTCACAGTAATAGTTATTTAGTATGATGCCGTAATAATAGACAATTATGACAATGTGTAACAAAGATGTCGTAGTAATAGGGAATATGAAAGTAGTGGAATTTGTGTATAATTGTGTAAAGTTGAGGTCGCTATAATAGCAGTACCAACTATTTTTTTTGTGTATCTCTATCGAGGTTTCTAATATACAAAGTTTTTGTTCTAATTTTGCGTTAAGATAATATATAATCTACTCAAAAGTCAGCAAACGACTTACATTTGTTGCTTATAACCTGAAGGTGTATTTTGATTATTGATTGTAGGTAGAATTTAGGCTAAAAGAGTTTATCTCACTGAAAACCGAGGAAGGGAATTTTTAGCATTGCAGGCGATCGTTTCGAATCCTTATGAAAATCTGGATAGAATAATTTTGGTGCCTTTGCTTCTTTGCAAAAGCATACAAAATCAAGGTTCTTAAAAAAATAACTTTCGTGACGAAGTATTTGACACAGAAATTAACATGGCAAACGTTAATTTCTTTTAAATAAATAGGAAAAAAGAAAATGTTTTGAAGTGTTTCTTTTTTAATTGCCCAAATGAGACAAACTTCCTCAGGGATTGAGCTACTTACTGAGCGGGTCCCCAGGTGGCGGATAGCTGGAGGGCCAGAACTGCCATAAGGTGCATTTGGTCTGCCAGGGAATAAGAGTGACTGAGGGTTACAAAGCACCCATCATGCTGCCCGAACAGCCGGCCGCAGACCAGCTCACGACACATGCCGTAAACCTCGCAATGATCCTCGACAAGGTAGTGGGCTAAGGGGCACGGGAACCTTGGCTTAATTGCCTGGGCCATGTGGAAGGGTACAACCATAAAACCCTCCCAATCCTAAGGTTTTGTCGGCGTCGAAAGGATGGGTGGCTGGGGGTGTATTCAGCCGATAGCCTACTAAACTCGAGGTACCGGGCACACCCCGTTTTATTATCGTGGGACTTACTACAAAACACAGGGAAAAAAACATAAAGAAAATGGGGGATTCGAAAAGGGTTCCCTATCGCAAGGCCCCCTGTAGGGCGAGGGAGCAGCCGGGCAGAGAAAGGACATGGGCCCTTAGCCAGCGTAACTGAGAAGGTCCGCTCCAAAAACAGGTGCGGATCTCAGAGGAAGAGGGCGAAGAGGAAGAGGCTTCTGGCGGCTAAACTGACAGCGAGCTCGTCTTCGGCCCACACACAACCTGGCACGCCGTCGTCGGACAGTTCCGTAGGAGGCACTCCGGAAACGGCTGGCGGGAAGACGAAAAGGAAGATCGACTCAGGGGTCAATCAGGAGGCACCGGGGCAAGACCAGTAGAAGGTGGGTCCTAAAATAGCTAGACCCGCGGAGGAAATAAGACCGCGAGTGGCTCCACTCAAGGGGCCCCGCAGTCATACGCTCAGGTAGTCACGGCGGAGGGACCGAGGATGCTGGTCGGTTTTCGGGGGCAGGTAACAAACCTGTCCCCCGAAGACGTGCTGAGCATAATGAGGGGAGATATAGCTCCCCCAAAGATTCGCATGATCAGGGTGTGGCGGTGCCATATCCTGATGATCGCGGATGACGAGGACTCCAGAGGGTGGATCCGTAGGGCGCTGATTAAAGTCAGGCCCTGTGGAATCGCTAACCTGGTCGAGGTGGACCCGCAAGGGCTGAGGCTCGTGAAGGCGGCGGTCTGGATTCGTGAGCTGGAGCGGACGCCTCCAATGAGGCCATAGTGAGTTGCCTTGAGTTCCAGAACTGTTTAAACTGCAGACTCTGGACAATCTGGAAGATGAACACGAAGTAGGGCTCCTGGATCGTGACGGGGGTGGACTATAGATCCGCTGGCACCATCGCGTCTAGGGGCTCTCTCCTGTTCTGTCTAGCGGTGCAGGTAAGGTAACCCTGACCGCACCGGGGTCGGGATACGAAGAGGAGCCAGCAGCTCCTGGTAGGAGCTCTGCGAAGGAGGTCCTCGAGGGTGAGCTCGTCATGGACGTGGATGTCGGAGCCTCTATGGAGGCTGCCGGTTCTGCCATGGTGAAATCGCCGCTAGCGGCTCCTCAGTTATGAGCTAGTGTAGAGGTGAGCCCCCCTCCCCGAGGAGTGCCACGAAGGAAGAGCTCCGTCAGTCTGACTCAGACTGAGGGGACACTCTCTCTAGACCGAACGCAGCGTGGACGTTTACCATGTCTATTCTCCAGATAAATCTGCAGCATAGTAGAGCTACGTCGCACCTATGCAGGATTATAGTAGAGGAGCGTACAGTAATTCTATTTATCCAGGAACCTTGGATTTCATATCCAGAGTAAAGTGGCTGTCCATGTCGGGAACTGTGTTGTACACAACGGACCCGACCCTGGGGGACCCTAAAGTAGGTATATTGTCAGTGGGGTTGGAGGCCTTTCTCTTAAGGGATAAGGCTGCCAGGGACCTGGTCCCTATCCTGATTAAGATACCTACAAGCGCAGGTGTGCAGAGGGTGGCACTAGCGTCAGCATACTTCCCAACCGATCAACCCTGCCCGCCGGAGGGAATCATTAATCTGGTTACCTACTGCGAGGAGGTAAATGTACTGGATGTGACAGCAACGCGCACCACATAGTGTGGGGCATAGCTGGGTCCAATCGGAGAGGGAAATGATGGATGGAATTCATTGCCTCTGTGTGGCGACAGGTGACCAATAGGGGGTGTGAGCCCACTTTCTTTACTAGGGGACGAAGCTCGTTCATAGACTAGACTCTGTGCACCAGGGCGTTGTTCCCGGATATTACGAAATGGGGTGTGTTGGTGAAGGACTCGATGTCTGACCACAGATACATTGCCATAGAACTGGGGCCTTCCTCAACGAAAGCTGAGGATTAGGAACCCCAGAGCAACCAACTTGGACCTCTATAGGGAGAAGCTAAGTTGGCGTCTAAGGGGCATGCCGAGGAAATGCCGGGCCGCCGATGAGCTGGATGGTGCCGCTATGTGGATAGGATCATCGATGGCCGGGGCTTTCGCAAGCAGCTGCCCTGTAATTAAATTGCATTTGAATGGGAAAACTCCTTGGTGGAATCAACCCTGGAGAACGTTAGGAAACAGCTGGGGAAGCTCTTTAATAGGGCTACACAGCAGAGTTGATACTGACTGGGACTTATATAAAGAGGTCCTGGGGCAGTACAAGAAACAGTTGAGAGGATCGCCAAGGAGTGCCTGGAGGGCCTACTGTGGAGAGGCGCTCCATCTAGTGCATGTGTCGTTGACTCGAGCGATTTTATTCGCGCTATGTCTTCGTGATGCAATCAATTTGCAGCATAAGCCGACGTAGTCTAGAGGTTTAGATAGTTGGGTCTCGATTTTGTGGCTATCGGCGGCGGCCGGCGGCTCGGGTTCAAACCCCGTTCCTTTTTTTTATTTTATTATGGTTAAGTTTCTAAACAGTTTTTTCGTTGATTTTGGGTATGTCTTGGGTTAGTTTTGGTTAGCAAACAGTTTTTTTCTTAATTTTAGGTATGTCTTGAGTTACGTTTGGGTTAGCCCTTGGTTAGTTTCCTTTTCTTGAGCCTCCGTAGCGAGCGGAGGGCCATGCGAAAGGTGAAATATTACTTATTGTAATACGTGCCCGTACTTTGGATGCACTTTTTACGAAATATACAGCAGCTTGCATGTGTTTCCTCGAATAAATAACACAATCATATCGGGAACGATTTAGACCGGCGCGACCTAGCCACTAGTCCAACCCCGGCCGCTGCTGAGCTCTGCAAGGTGCTGTCAAGGGGCCCAGTCGTAAAATTCGGCAGTGTCCGTAAGCCAGGTGGAGGCTATACGTCGTCACCGGCGGATACTCTGCACAGCGACTGAGACTTATCACCGCAGACAGGAGCAGATTACAGCAATTAATCAAGACCTGGAGAAAGTTCAAACTTAAGGCGACAGAAATTTGGTCCAGTTCAATGCAGCAAAGACCCAAGCAGCCACGTTTACCAAGACGACCAATACGGCGGGCCCTGACATTATTATGGCAGGATCGACAATTCCTTCATCCTCGTCAATCGGACTGCTGGGTGTCTGGGTCAACAGCAATATGTCCTGGCATGACCACGTTGCTAACATCGCAAAATCAGCGTCCCAGAAGCTTGGTGCGCTATGCGTCTCGTCGGCGACCCGGAATCTAGATAGTTTGGAACACCGCAGACGTGTGGCCGGGATGTCCATCTTTTACAGATACTTTCACAGATGTTCCCAGGACTTGGCTTCCCTCATCCCGCCCCTGGCAACGCCTGTCAGATAGTGACGACACACGGCAAGAGCGCACCAGTTCGTCGTACAACTGGAAACATCTAGAACATCGTCTGACAAGAACTCATTTGTCTGGCGCACTGCTTCACTGTGGAACTCACTCCCAGGACATCTGTTTCCCCTTCATTACAACCTACAACTATTCAAGAACCGTGTCAATCATCATCTTCGCACACACACCGCTAAACGAGCGCCATTGGATCTCCCTTTAGTGCGTGTGCTGTCATAAAAAAAAACACGGACCACACACTTCCTAGGCTCAAGAGGCGAGGGCCGGAGAGCTCGGGTTGGGGCTGACTATGGCACTGCCAAAAAGGTGGTCACCTAGGCTAAGGCGGGCAATCGAGATATTTCCTAATTTAAGGCGGCAGATGAGGATGGGGTCTTCCCGGCGCTGCTGCAGCGTGACGGAGGACTCCTTAGCACGCGGCCGCTGATTCAGGGCCTTCATCGCACATGGGTATGTGCCGAAGCCCTAGAGGCATAACAGAGTGGTGTTCATTCCCAAAGCGAGAAGGGGGTCGTTTGTCTTTTCCTGTGGTGTCTAGTGGAAGAGATCCTAGGCATCCTGGGAGTAGAGCATGGGATCTATGTACAGGTCTGTGCAGAAGACGTTGTTATTATGGCACAAAGTGCTGAGGTGGGGATATTGCAGACGCTTCTGGAGGAAGCACTGACAAGGTTCTCGCAGTAGTGTAGGGATAATGAACTCAGGGCGAATCCCAACAAGGTATAGATGGTCATCTTTACCAGGAAAAGGAAGCTGGAGGTCTCTCCCAACATCACGTTGGAAGGAACCCCTCTTGTGACTAAGAAATGCGTCAAGTATCTGGGTATCTGGTAGGACTGCAAACTGACCCCTTTTTTGCGGTCCTGATTTTTTTATTAACAAAAACCTGCGAAAACTTCAATTTTTTTTAAAAACGTGTTTTTTTTTTAATTCCCCCTCTAATATCTATTTACCTAATTGAGGTATAGACATTTTTTTTTTACTTTAAAACACACACTTTGGCGCTTCTTTCCAACTATAAAAAAGTTGGTATTTTTTATTTTAAATATGTATGACTAAAATATCGATGACCTTGGGACTTTAAAAATTATGCAGGCAAATGTTTACCAATCGAAAAACTTTTTTGTTTATGGGAACTTCATATAATATTGTGCGAAGAAAATGTAGCCAAAAGGTTAAAGGAGTTTTTAGTAGCAAAACCGTCATTGTCACTTTTATAGTTTATGCTATATTATTTTTTAAAGCGCGCGGAATTTACAAATTCGGTTATTCTCGGCGAATATTGAGTGGCCGGTCGGTCGGACGAGAATAGTAATTTGTGTAATGTTGTTTTCGTCCAGAAATGTGTCAATTACTACGTTTTGCACGTTTTGGTGCTTTTAGATAATTTTGGTTAGCTATTCGCTCAACTTTCGGTTACTTTCAGTTAGTTCCAATTTATTTTAGTCATTTGAACCGAATACGTTATAACCAATTTAAATGATTTTGGTATTAACCAAACTCAAATTATTGAGTTAGTCGCCAAAATTTCCGTTATTTGGGGTAGTTCCAACTTAGGTACGTTAATATTTTTAATCTGTTTACGATACGTTTTAGCCCTTTTGGTTTCTGGTTACTTTTGGTTAGTCGTTCAATTAACTTTCGGTTAATTTTAGTTAGTTTTAATTTATTTTAGTCATTTGAAACGGTTCCGATACAT
Source organism: Pissodes strobi (assembly GCA_016904865.1). Classification (NCBI taxonomy): domain Eukaryota; kingdom Metazoa; phylum Arthropoda; class Insecta; order Coleoptera; family Curculionidae; genus Pissodes; species Pissodes strobi. The sequence continues at coordinate 10,786 of MU195603.1, forward strand.
ACGTTATAACCAATTTTAAGGTTTTTGGTTTAGTTTTAACTTACTTTAATATTTTTAATCTGTTATGATACGTTTTAGCCGCCTTTGGTGCTTTTAATTACTTTTGGTTAGTCATTCAATGAACTTTCGGCTAGATTCAGTTAGTTCCAATTTATTTTAGTCATTTGAACAGTATCGGAATACGTTATAATGAAATTTAATGTTTTTGGTTAGTTTTGGTTGGTCGCCAAAATTAGGTTAATTTGAGTTAGTTTTAACTTACTTTAATATTTTTAATCTGTGCCGATACGTTTTAGCCCGTTTTGGTTAGTCGCCAAATTTCGGTTAGTTTTAACTTACTTTAATATTTTTAATCTATTCCAATAGCCCATTTGGTGCTTTTAGTTACTTTTGGTTAGAAAATTCAATCAATTTTCGGTTACTTTCAGATAGCCCCAATTTATTTTAGTGATTTGAACGCGTTTCGATTTCTAGTTAGTAGCCAAAATTCGGTTAATTTGGGTTGGTTTTAACTTATTTTAACATTTTTAAGCTCTTCCGTACGTTTTATACCTTTTTGGTGCTTTTGGTTACTTTTGGTTAGTCGCTCAATCAACTTTCGGTTAATTTCAATTAGTTTTGGTTAGTCGCCAAAATTCGGCTAGTTTGAGTTAGTTTTAACTTACTTTAATAATACGTTTTAACCAGTTTTGGTAATTTTAGTTACTTTTGGCTAGTTTTGGTTAGTCAATCAATCAACTTTCGGTTACTTCCAGTTAGTGCCTTCCAATTTATTTTAGTCGTTTGAACCGGTTCCGATACGTTGTAACCAATTTAAATGTTTTTAGTTAATTTGGGTTACTTTCAACTCAATTTAATATTTTTAATCTGTTCCGATCGTTTTAGCACTTTTTGGGTGCTTTTAGTTACCGTTGGTTATTGGTTCAATCAGCTGTCGGTTATTTTCAGTTAGTTTTAATTTATTATAGTTATTTGAACCCTCCAATATGTTATAATCAAATTTAATATTTTTGGTTAGTCGTCAAAATTCGGAACGTTTAGGTAAGTGATAGTTATAATTTTGAATTTTAATTTATGAAAACGTTTCTGGAATTGTAGGATAAATCGAATCTATGCAAATAATATCTATTAGGACCGTCGCGTCGGTCGCCGTCGTAGATTAAATTTTGAATGATACAGATTCGATATGAACTATGCTTACTGAAACGTGGTTTAACATCACACGCGTTTCAATATAATGTTCATATCGAACTAGTATCATTAATAACTATGATACAAAAATATTGTATCATGATTAATAACTATTATTTATTCCCGAAACTTTACACTACATCGGCAACGTGGTACAAAACGTGGCAACCTGGCAACAGGCGCATTTCTTGTCGCTCGCGCTTCAAGAAGACGGATGGACGCTTCTTTATCCGTGTCACCCCCGCCGCGCTCACCCCGCCGTCACCGATCTATATTGATCGTATTATATTCGTTATATTCGTTTTCGTTGTGGATTAAATAATGGGTAAAATTTTGTCGATTTTTTATCCAGCTTAGAACCAAATCAAAGCTATTGGATATTGTTAAGAAGATCATTCTACACATGAAATCTCAAAATACGACCTTTTTTGCGGTCCCGATTCCTTTTATTTAAAAAAAAAATGTGATAACTTCCCCTTTTTAAAAATTTTGTTTTTTTATATTTCCACTCTAATATCTAAACACTCAATACAGCTATAGATATAATTTTTTTTTTGTTTTAAAACATACACTTAGGCGCTTCTTTCCAAATATAAAATGGTTCGTATTTTTTGTTTTAAATATGCTCAAAATATCGATGACCTTGGGACTTAAGAAATTATGCAGGCAAATTTCCACTAATCGAAAAACTTTTTTGTTTTTGGGAATTTCATATAACATGCAGCGAATAAAATGTAGACATATGACCAAAAAAGTTTTTTGTAGCATAAGCATTCTTGTCACCTTTATAGTTTAGGAGCTACGATTTTTTAAAGCGCGCGGAATTTAAAAATTCCGTTTCTCGTCGGTTAATCTGGAGCGACAGGTACGTATAATATTCGAACGCCATGAAGACACCAAACAGTGTTTGTTTACTTAACAGGACCTTATTATTATCACTATGTCACTATGTTATTTTATTGAGAATTAAAAATTCTCAATAAAATAACATATAAGAGACTGCGAAGAAAAAGCGTATCGAAATAGCATATTATTTTATATGGAGGAAAGGTGATACTTTTCATGGCGCGCTCGTGTTTAATAGAGAGCAAGCCATGAAAAGTAACTTTTCCTGCAAATAAAATATGCTGTTTTTGCTTCAAATGTCGACAAATGAATGCGAAAACATCTCTTTTTAATAGTAATAATAATAATTATTATTATTAAAGATAAGTGGGTTCGCAAGGCGGCTTAGACCGGTGTCAGTGAATAGGCAGAGGTTGTTGCTATAGTAATGTAACATAAAGCTGTCAGTGGACACTGTCAACAATAATTATTTGTTTAAAATTGCGTCTCCGATTGCGTTTTAATTCCGTAGTGATAAGCAGTTACCCAGATAGCACACCACATCTCAAAGACGTCGTGTTTATTTATGTCCATATTATTCCTGAACGTCTGAAGACCTAAACACGACATCTTTAATACATCTTTCAGAAGACGTCTTAAAGTTGATTCACGATGGACGTCATTAAGACGTCTTTTTAAGGCCTCACGAGCACTTTGTATTTGATGATCCTTGACCTTGAACAAACTAAATGGAATGACAACGGTAAAAGTCTACAGTGTTGCCGTTTATAGGTATTTTATCCGAAATTTGGGTATTTTGGGAATGTTTTTAGGTTTAGTGATATGTGATATTAGTGATATGTGTCAATTAAAATATCTTAAAAATTCTTTAATGAAAATTAATTTATAATCTTCATTATATATAACAAATAATTTATTTTTTATGCGTACGAATTTCCATTTATAATCATGATTTTTTATTTCATTTTCAATTTATGCAGTAATTTTTCATAAAATCGCTTGATTTTTGTAGTAGGTTCCTCTTTTTTAAACCAGTTTCATCACCTTTTTGCGACTAAAAGTTGTTATTTTGTCATTAATCAGGAGCTTTTAGGGTTTTCAGGTGGCAACACTGCTTCTTCTTGCAGGTTGGAGCGGCCATTTTCCAATTTTAAAGCGTCACAGGCAGCGGATGCCCAGCGCCCAGCGTAAAATGTTGTTCATTCTCGATAAAATTAGATTTCAGCTTGTGAATTTGTGAAATATAATAAATCTCAGATAGTTTGTATTACTTTGTGGTTTGTATCGTTACGTTTATCGTGCTTAAAGTATCGAAACGTAGAGGCCGTTGAGAAGTCAGGACTTGGAAAATCCATTAAAAGAAGCTGATGCTGAGGTTGCCATTCAGGAGTGGTTAAGGAGGGCCTCAGATTGCAGAAAAACCAATTAAGATAACATTAAACATGTAATTTAGTGTATTGGTAATAACAGATAATTACATATTTTTCGAAAAATGATCTTTTTAGTTTATGGAAAAATGGTTTTAAAATGAGTTCGTCTTTAAGAGGTCATATAAATACGTCTTTAAGATGTCATAAAAATAGGTCTTTAAGATGTCATATAAATACGTCTTTATGACGTCGTTTTTTGTAACATTCGATGTCCTAAAGATGTCTTAAAGACGACGCAAGGCGTAACAGGCATCTGTAAGACGTCTCGAATATCTGAACATGGCCTCTTTAAGGCGTCTTTAGGATATCTTTGTGCTGTTAGGGTTAAGTCCGATTAAATAATAACCAATTTGTTCCTAAATTAGTGATTTTTAGAAATGTAGTGTACAAATTGAGTGATAAATACAAATTTTAGTTTAATAATTCTTGAGTTGTTGACGCTTGTTTTGTTGTTTGTTTGTATCTATGTTGCTATGGTAACACTTTTACCTCCGCCGGCGGAAAAGTGAAAAGTAAAGCTCCGGCGGAGGAAAAATGAAACTTCACGGCCGCCTACACAGTCGAGTAATGACGGATTTACGGACGTTTGAAAAAAAAATCATATATTAGGCTTAGGCTTCTTCATTTTCTGTCTGATAGACCGTCATTTAAACTTAAACTATTACTGCATAATTACAAATGCTTACATTCGATCATACATTTTAATCCCTGTTTTACGCAAATAGATTTACTACTAGTGCAATTTTTGTCTGAACATTGTTTGGACAATAGTCTTCTTAAGTCTTCTGGCTCTGGCACTGGGTCTTTAATGGTTATCTGTGGTATCCACACATCATCTTTTAACACCCATTCAAACTTTGCGGGATTTTCAAACACAGGTTCTGGTAAATGACTAGAATACCATATTTTTAATTTATAAATACACCTATAA
>JAEQML010073003.1:0-15183 GCA_016904865.1 Pissodes strobi
AAGACTAGTTCCTATTTTCATTTCCAACGTATATATGATTTCGACTTTCATCCAGAAATGTTTGATAGTTTTGGCTTTTAGAGAAATTAGAAGCAATATCCAGTTATTTTTCGATTTTTGTCTTGAACTTATTGGCAATTTCTTTTACTTTACAATTATACATAATTTCAAACTTTATCACAATATTATGTAGGTATAGTTTCGTGTTTTACCTCTAAATTTTGCATAACAATAACTAAATTGTGCTCAATTTTGAGTTTTATTTCTTAATTTTTGATACTTTCTATACCTTTGCCTGGAAATTCTTAGTATTTCTATTTTTATCTCGTATCTGTGCAGAACTTGGATTTTTGTATAGTTCTTAATGCCAAAATTATGAGTAACCTCTGCTCCTTTCAACTTTTATATCAAAATTATGGATAATATTAACCTTTATTATGAAATTTTTTACTTTTATATTGAGTTATGCATATTTTTTACTTTTATATTAGGAATCATCGGCTTTTAAAAGTATCGAAATTTTGAATAATATCGACTTTTATCACGATTGGCCATCCAAGGTTCAGAAACGACGTTTCCAGGAAAAAAATGTAGAAGTGTTTTTCTTATCGGTTCTTTATGTTGTTTGGGCTGCTGAATCCGAATCTGAGGTTTGCCACCTCGCCAGGGGACGGCTTCACAACCAAGATCGCAAAAGAAACCTGAAGTTTTAGTACGTTTTCAGTTTTTTTGACTATAACTCGAAAAATAAGCGTTTTTCGATCATGCAAACTATGTACAAAATTAAAGTTGACAAAAATTAGTTATATTTTTATTTGTATATATATACAGTGTCAGCCATTTTTAGGACGCAACATAGGCACCATATAGGCACATACATCGGTATTGGGTACCCGGTGTATCAACGTTTATTCAATCATTTTTAGATCTGTCATTATTGGTTTGACAGCAATATAGATTTGTGTTAATTTTAAAATGACGCATGGACATTTCAAATTGGATACTGTGCTAACAGCTTCTAAAGCCCAGTGTTGCGTCTTCAAAAACCTCACTGTATATATAGTTAATAATAATAATAATAATAATAATAATAATAATATATATTTTTTTTATTTAATGAGGTATATATTTGCAGGCGTCACAAGGACCTGAGGACGTCCTCGTATATTTTTGTATGATCTCTGCACCTCCCTCCAACAACGTTGGAGGTTCGACGCAACTGAGAAACACTACCACTCCATACAGTTTAGTTTTTTTTTTTAAATATAATATCTTATATCTATGGTTTAGTTGGTCTTGTGTAACGCTCGAGTGTTGTTAATAAAACAATAAAACGAGTGTTATTAGTCCCCTTAAAATGTCTCGCGAGTGTATCATATGTGACGGATCGTTAGATGATGGAACCAAGACGACTGTAGTGAAGGAAAAGGGGTTGGACGGTTTCGTTTCATTGTAGCAAGTAGAAATGGAGAGGATAGTAAAATAGTTTTGTTTAATAGATGCAAGATTGCTAAAGAAGCTGAGGTGCATGAAAAATATAGCAAGAGATATACTAATGAAAAATTGATTAATGCTGCCCATTAGACGAATACACAAAGTAGGAATTCATCTGCACTTCGCTCAAATATTCCTCAATTATCATTTTAAACCCACTGTTTTATGTGTGTGGAGGAAGTGCCACCAGATTATTTAAACAAACAAATTAAAAAGCCACCACAACGCCGCAATCCTGTGTACCCTGCGGTTCATTGTACTGTAAGTGAAAACATAGAGGGGCTGCTGAAAGATTGAAATGATGAAGCCGGACATACTATGTTGCATCGTATACATTCAGTGCATGATTTGCCAGCTGCTGATGCTCCATACCAAAGAGCTATACCCCCAAACGCCAAACAAAAACACAAGGTAGACCTAGAAGTGATGTGGATGTAATATATTTTCAAATATCTTGAAAATAGTTCTGAAGAATGAACTAGTAAATGAGATTACAGGTGAATGCCGTCCTCACCTAAGAACAGTAAAACGGCGCCTTCATGAGAAGTATGCCAATGATATATTTATAGCAATTAATATTGTGTGTTCCAAGGCTACAGGTTACAAGATTATTACTGATACTTGCTATCAGAAGAGGTTGTCAGAGAAAGAAGAAAGGATAAGGATTTTTAAAACAGCAGCTGCTATTATTGTTGAAGGTGCACGCTCTCAAGTGTACAATTTGACCCAGTATCCTTTATAGATAATGTTGGCGACCTTATTCCAAAATATATCTGAGTCTTTACAGATGCTAAATTAATAAGCAAGAAAAAAAGGAAATTTTGAAACATGGAAGAAGAATGAACATGAAAGACATGGATTCTATTATAGTTATCTAAACTCTTCATTCTCGTTGTTTCAGGTGATAATTCTGCAGATTAGGAGGGCGAATGAATATGAAAATTATTAAATAATGGTGTTTTTGCATTTTTTTTCGTGTGAATACAAATTTGTTCCATACAATTGTTTCCTTTTATCAAAAGCTTCTTCCCCCTGAATGAAGAGTAGTACGATTTCGTTTGAACTAGAAGGCCCATTGACCATATATGGAACTCACTCACGTTTGACAATTTCTTAAATGTAACCTGGACTCCTGGATACCAGGTAATCATGAATTAATTGATTTTAGAAGTGTATGAAGTTGATAGTAGGGCACAACCGCGCAGTTATAATAACGTTTTCAGCTTTTTTAGCGTAAAGTCAAGAAATGCTATTTTTCAACACGATCTAACGACGTTGTGGATTGTCCAAACTTTATAGTTATTAAACGTATTTGTAGAAAATTGTGTCTACTTTAATTTAGTATATCATAGTTATCATCAAAAAACGCGTAGTTTTCGAGTTATAGTTAAAAAACTGAAAAAAATGCAAAATTTTGAGATTTTTTGCAATTTTCCTTGTGAAGCCGACGCCTGGCGAGGTGGCAAACCTCAGATTCGGATTTAGCACCCCAAAGAACATATGAAACCTGTGAGAAAAAACTTCTACATTTTTTTCCTGGAAAAAACCTTTGCTTAGTGGATTAGATATAATTAATAATTCTATATATTCGAAATTATGCGTAATATCGATTTTTATCTAGAACCAATAGATAATTTCGAATTTTACCTCGAAAATATACATAATCTCGAATTATAAATACACTCGACTTCCATGTCGATATTAACGTTTATTTTTATTTATTTCAAGTATATGGATAATTTCGACCTTATTAATAATTTATTTAACCTCGAAATTACACTTACCTTAGATTTGCATCTGAAAATTATGGATAATATCGATTTTTATCTATAAGTTTAAGTAATGTCAACTTTTAATTTGAAATCATAGATAAAATAGACTTTTATCTCGAAATAATGGATAATTTCGACATTTATATCCAAATTATTCATAATTCTGACATTTAATCTGATAATATAAAGTTTCGACCTTTTTCTGGAAAGTATGATTAGTTTTTATTATCATTTTGAAATTACAAGTGATTTCAATCTTCATCTCAAAATTAAAATTTCGACTTTTATCTCGGAAACTTTTATTTAAAAATTTTGAATAATTTCGACTTTTTTTGGGAATGTGCGAATTTTTCACTTTTTGTCGAAACTGAATAGATTCGACTTTTCTCTAAATTATACATAATGTCGCCTTCTATTTTGAAAATATGGGTTTATCCACTTTTATCTCGAAATTATGGACAATTTCATCTTTTATCTCGTAATTATGCATACATTACAGAAAATGTTGATCTTAATCTAAAAATTATCGATAATTTATTTTAGGTCGAAATTATACTTAAAAGTCTAAATTTTGTATAAGTTCGAGAACAAAGACGAAAGTATGCATACATTCGGAGAAATGTGGAAATTATGGATAAGTTCAAAATAATCAAGGAAATAAGAGTCAAAATTATCCGTAATTCTAAATAATGTCGAGATTTTATGAAATAATTTCAAAGAAAAAGCTGGACCATCACGATATAATAATATAGAGAAGAGAGGTTTTTAGGAATTTTAAACATGCTTTTGCGCTTCTTTAAGAATATATTATCTTATATTTTTACATTTTTAGAATTCAGCATAATAGCCAAATTAATGATGTTTAATAACTAAATAACTGTTTTTTAGCTGTTTTTTCAATTGATGTGAGCTATAGAATGGATTAAACATATATACATATATGTATATGCAATACACATATAGAAATATGTATATATACACGGTAAATGTCCTCAAATTTCTAGTGCGTATAAGCTGTCGCCATTTATTACCTTCTTCTATTTTCTTTAAAATATAGGTACCAAATTAAATCGTAAACCCGAGTACCCAGGTTAAAATATCCAGGTACTGCAATGAGTCTTTGCATTTTTACTTTATATAATATTATAGTTTATAATGAGTATGCTTAGTTTTTAAACTATTTATTTTCAAATGAAAGCTCCTTACCTTTCTGCATAGCATCTGTGATTCTTTGAAATCGCACATTTTATGGAGCGATAGGCGATCTTTCACGAGCAATAAAATACTGGGCTTTATCCTTTTTGAAAGAATAATATCTATTTTATGCATTTTTGTTACCGATCAAATTGAGAAGAAAATAATTTTTCTCATTAACAGATATTTGGGGATGCATTTTCAGATTTCAAACCTTGGCTCCAAAACTTCAAAATATCGGAAAGTTTCTAAGTTTTTGGTACATTTCATATTTATTCTACAAATCTACCTACAATTTCCTACAGATATCAGGTGTTCAAATCTGTTGATCGTTTAGTATTTTTAATATGGTGTGAAATGCCGTTTTCGAAAAGATCTGTTTCAACAAAAGTTTAATTTTTGTCAGACGAGCCAACAAAAATTTAATTTTTAGCTTTTTCTTTGAAAGAAATCAAATTTTGTGAAGATTGACCCTCGGAGATCATTCGCAATATCATTTTCGGATTTAGTGTGTCCAATAACATCAAAACAAGTACGTTAAAAATACATCATGGAAGCATTACCTCCAGTCCGTGCATGCACGAAGGCATGAACAAGTTATTTGAAATCAAACCAAAATTTTCTACATGCTAATATTTAATATATAAAATGGATCAGAATAGTCACAGGCCATACTCACCTTATACATGCTCACTTACAAAGGACGAGCCCCCACTATTATATCTCTCTTGTAAGGTCATTCTAACCATTAAGCATGTACTCAGTGATTGCCCCACTTATTCAGCGTCTAGAAACAAATACTTCCGACAAGTAAGCATAAAAGCCCTAATGAATAAAAGCCCTAATGAAAAAAGACACACTTTCATCAACCGCAAATCTGATTTTATTTTTGAAGGCTAGCAAACCTTACGACAAGATTAGTGCATAGTGTCATTTGTTAAGCCCATCTCCGTTACTAACTACATACAACTTCTCACTCTCTCACTCTATCGAAAATTTTGAATTCAATTGTTATATAACTTATGTTTACTAATTAAATTAGTGTTTCACAGTTGTTTATTAGATTAGCGTAATATCTTTACCATAATACTGTTTAGAAACTAAAATAAAATATAAAAATATTCCTCCAATCTCCTGTTATATTTCTCTTTATTTCAGTTCTATAAATACATCAATAAAAAAGTTATTATGCGATTTCCAGGTAGTATATTACCTAGGCCATCCGAATCATTTCATATCTATACACACATCCACTCAGCGATTATTAAATTTTTGTGTGAATCGAAACCTTTGCCAAATTTAAAATTATATACCCCTCGAACATATTACAAATAATTAAATCATCATCAATCACTCTAAACGGCTTTATAACAAGGGAGAAAACCACAGTTTAATTCGAACAATAAAACTAAACACACGCCACTGTTTACAATATAATTTATACGATCTGTTAGCTACAGGCTAACAATGGGACCTAATAACTGGCTTCATGTATTCAATACGCTACCGGGGAGCGAACTGCATAGTAGGGTGACCCATTGAATAGAGGGACGGAACTCGGTTGATTCATAATATGTATTTTATAATTAAATTTTGATGTGATTGTTCGCGTGGAAACTTTGACTAGTCTCCCCATTAATTGTTTGAAAGCAGACAAATCAACCTCTTTTAAACAACTCAAGAAGATTTTACAAAAGGATTGAGATAAAGCGTTTGAGCTTTCCTCGCTTGCGTGATCTTCCTTACCGTAAAAAATGTGAATGGAATATCTTGAATTCTCATATTTGTACGGATCATTTTTTACGTAAGCATATCTTAGGTACCTAATACGTAAGCATCAGAAGTACTTCATTCGTAATTTTAAATTCATTGACGAGGGATTAAACTTAGATGAAATAAACTAGTCTTAAAATAAGTGCAACATGTGACACGAAAAAGTATTTTTTTCACTCGACGCGCGTCTCGTTAACTATGTTAGCATCATCTTATAATCTACCTAACTTTATTTATACTGACGATTTGCTTAATCAAGCAAGCAAGATCAAAACGAACCGATCCTGGGAACTCTTTTAGTTACGCTCAATCAACCAATCCCATAAACTCTACGGAATAGACCCTGTTTCTCTATTTAAACGATTCGAACATTTATTAATTTTCATATGCTGGGAACTCTTTTAGTTACGCTCAATCAACCAATCCCATAAACTCTACGGAATAGACCCTGTTTCTCTATTTAAACGATTCGAACATTTATTAATTTTCATATGCTTGTAATAATCTATCAGATGTACCTAGGAATTAATTTTAAATTGTTATTCTGTTTTTCCGATTTTTCTATTCTACTATATTTTAAAATTGTTCTTTGAATCTCGTTTGTTTCAATCTGAGGATTATATGGTATGGCTATATATTTTCTATTTTTATCTTGATTAACAAAAGAAGAATAATCACGGATTGTTTTTCCAAACGTATGTTTAGTAATTATATAATCTATGTTCAATTGTAACTAGCTAGGTATTCGTGTTTGATTTAAATTTACAATTTTCGCGAGCCTGGTGCCACTTTTTCGCAAAACGAAAGATGACGTTCAGGAAATTTTTCTAGTCTTGCTAGTTTTTTTGAGACGCAGGATCATATTGCAAATGTTGCATCTCTCGTATCTCAGTTATCTGACAACCTGTCAAAAATATGAACACGGATCCTTATAGAAGTTTTCACGTCGAAATATTTCCAGTTTTAAAATATTAACCAATGTTTCAATTTGTAAAGAAATTCATTATTTCCATAATCTGCATTTAAGAATTTTGCAGCGGAATATGCAAAACCACAATGTTGTTTGGTTAAAGTCATTGGGAGTGTGTACATGCTAACAATAAATCCAGCGCCGGTCCTGGAAGGCGTGACACGTGATTTTTTTTGCCGCTCTCTATACCACATAAAGAAATATTTTTTTTTTCTTCAAACGTCAGTAAATCCGTCATTACTCGACTGTGTAGGCGGCCGTGAAGTTTCATTTTTCATCCGCCGGAGCTTTACTTTTCACTTTTCCGCCGGCGGAGGTAAAAGTGTTACCATAGCAACATAGATACAAACAAACAACAAAGCAAGCGTCAACAACTCAAGAATTATTAAACTAAAATTTGTATTTATCACTCAATTTGTGCACTGCATTTCTAAAAATCCCTAATTTAGGAACAAATTGGTTATTATTTAATCGAACTTACTCAATAACTGCTTATCAATACGGAATTAAAACGCAATCGGTGACGCAATTTTAAAAAAATAATTATTGTTGACAGTGTCCACTGACAGCTTTATGTTACATTACTATAGCAACGACCTGTGCCTATTCACCGACACCGGTCTCAGCTGCCTTGCAAACCAACTTATCTTTGATAATAATTATTATTATTACTATTAAAAAGAGATATTTTTGCATTAATTTGTCGACATTTGAAGAAAAAACAGCATATTTTATGTGAAGGAAAAGTTACTTTTCATGGCTTGCTCTCTATTACCAGCCTCACTCCGTTCGGCTGTTAAACACGAGCGCGCCGTGAAAAGTATCACTTTTCCTCCATATAAAATAATATACTATTATAACTATTTTATTTGAAATTTTTTTCTTTATTAAATATTACAGAAGAAAAAATTTAAAATGGAAAACTAATAAAGTAAATAATTAAGGAAAGCAAATATAAAATACCAAACATAATTAATTTCTAATATAATATAAAACACTAAGTTAATCCAAATTTAGTAAGAACTTAGCACACAGAACTAAACAACCTATATGTCATATTAAAAGAGAAAATAGTTTTTAAATGAAAACAGTAATAAAACATTAAATATATTTAATATTAAAAAAGAAGCAGTAATTAATTAGAATGATTTATACCTATAAAACACATGTATAAAATTACAACTAAACACGGACAATAATCTATAGGTTTTTATCAAACCGAATTCTTCTAGAAATTCAGAAATTATTTCTTCTCTATCAATATTTTTGACATTATTTCGATGCTTATGCCAAATTTATTAAGTCTTTCATGTGCTACGGTCGTGCTTCAATGGTTTTAAACTAATTTTAATTTCGAAAATGACCGCTCACCGTGCCCTACAGTCATTGGAGGGTTAACTATATTCTTAATAGTATTGAAATTTTAGGATATAAATCAATTATCTCATTTTTTAATAAAAACATTTACAAATCTATTGCACTCATATTACTATTTATAAACACTGATAGATTTTTAATTTCTTTGCATAAATCTGCAGCCTTTATATCTGACATGTTATTCTTTGGATCTGTCAATGTCGTTCCCAAATCCTTGCAAGTTTTTAGAATGGTATTTTTATCGGGTTTGGAAAATAAAAATATATTTCGTTTAGGATACCCAGTTTTTTTTATCATATGCGTTTAATTGAATAAAACGCTAATCTATTTTAGATATAGCAATGTCAAGCGCAGAGAGAAAAAAGTTATTTTAAACTGATTTTCTGGTGATTCAATATGTTCACCTAGATCATCTTTACTTTCATATTCAAACATGCGCTTTTTTTCTTGGTCTATTTCTGGGAGGAAAATAGGTTCACAACCTATTTCATCTTCAATAATTTTAGCTTCGTTTAAAACAGTTAAAACTTTTGTCGAATTCCACAAAATAAGCTTTTATGTCTTTTCACATATTTACATTATTAGGAATTATTGCTTTTCGACTTTGCATCATTTTCCTGATGTAATTATTTTTTTTTTAATATTGTTTTCCTAAATAGGTAGGGATAATAGGAACTTAGTTCAAGATGGCCGACGATGGAGACGTACAATCGGGCGGTCCTGAAATAAATCGAAATGTAATATGTTTTCATTGCAATAAAAAAGTAGCGGCTTTTGTAAGTTGTGCTAAGTGTAAAAAAAGTACCACCCAAAGTGTTTAGTGCAGTCTGGAGGGCAGAAAACGGCCGTGTGCAAGCATGTCGCAGAAGATCCAAAAAGTGAGGTTGTACTACAGACAAATGAATCAAATGATAGCATTGTTGGTTTGAATTTGCTTCTGAAGCTTGTTCAAACATTGAAGGATAAAAACGCTTTATTAACAGAGAATAATTCGCTTCTAAAGGAAAGACTAAATTTCCTCGAGAAGGAAAAACAACTTGATGGACAACAAAAAACATCAAATTCCATTCACAAAAATGGTAAACAAGTTCCAATATTTCTTCCTCAATTAATCCGACAAGTCCGAAAATAGCGCGGGAGCAATCCACTAATGCGCAGGAGCCAGCAAAAATCCCGAACCTACAAACCAACCCGGCAGATGGCGGTAACAGAAAAATGCGGGTAACGTTATCTGCATCACAAAATCCGAAAATCCTTCGTCGACAGAAATCGGAACCATTGAAAACAGCAATCCCCCTTGATGGCGGGCAACCATCTCTGCGTTCCACATCAAAAAAGACGCAGCCGCAGAAGCTTCTAACTCTAACCTCAACATCGGAATCTGAAGACGGTATTTTTGCTTCAGTGGATTCGGATTCGACCACGATATACATATAATGGTATGCTGATTTCTAGACCATTTTTTGACCCACCCGCGCATCTACGTCATCTGGGAAAATTTGACGCTGTCACAGTTTATTTAATTAAGTGAATTTTTAGATTTGTTTTGTGTTTATTATATATGTTATAGGATTACTTAAAATAAAAACTTATAGTATAATTATGCCGAACTGTGCTGTGGCTACATGTAAAAACAATAATAGGACCACCAAAGGGAGTGATATTAAATATTTTCTGTTTCCAAAACATGATTTAGCAAAGCAGTGGATTCGTGCTTGTCGAAGAAAAGATAGAATTAACATAAAAGATGGTGAGTATCTTTAATTATTAAAGTTTTACTTTATTATTTATTATTTTATTACATATTTCCACGATTTACATGATTTTTTTATGGCAGTGGCACACACTCTAAACGGAGATCCTATGGCTAGAGATGGATCCTAGTTTCACGTACCGTGATTTATCACGGCGCCTGCACTCGGAACGGTTGGCCACCGTGACAACTTATTAGAAATCACGGTTCACCCCGTTCGTACACTAAGGAATCTGTCGGCCTGTATAAAGAGATAACCGCGACTGCGAATTGGCGAACTTTAGCGGCGTGGCGTGACCGTGGCGTTATATTTAAACGCTGCCGCTAATTCGACGACATTCGAGTGCTGCTCTGTCTTAGTCCGTTCTTTAAACGTTCTTTTTAGATATACCACGATCAAGTCACGATTCACGGTCCAGCCAGACACTATATATGTGGATAAAAAATATTTGCCAAAATTTAAATTAGTAAAAAAAAGAAACATGTATTATTGAAGTGTGATTGAAGTGAAACTTCTTAACGCGCGCCGGGAGGCATACTTACACATGCTGACATACGATGGTACCAGGGTGCTGAAATCGGTTAGGTTTTGTAGCGGTACAAAAGCTCTTTGATTTGGGCACCTAATCTTGCCATGTCTTCGCGATGCAATCGTTTTGTCCCAAGAGCCTTCGTGGTCGAGTGGTCTAGGTGGTTAGGTCTCGATTCGGTGGCTATCAGCGGAGCGGCGCGGCACGAGTTCAAACCCCGTTGCTTTTTTTATTTTTTTTAAGGTTAAGTTTCTAAACAGTTTTATGAAGATTTGTTTTTTCATTTGGGCCTTTCTTTTTTGTTAATTGAGTGGTATATTTTAAAAAACTACTTTTTAATCAAATCCGTTACGATATCTACAAGATTTTATTGTGATATCTTTGTTAGCTTACAAGCAAAAAATATGGGATTTGCTCTATTTCCTTGTCAAGACATAAGCGAAACTTTTATGAAGAATAGTTTTTTTTTTCATTTAGGCCTTCCCTTTTTGTTAATTGAGTGGTATATTTATATTTATATATTAACCCCCACAAAGAAAAACGCAAAACGCGCTTAAAGAAGTTTTCATTAAAAAAAAAGAAAGTTATATATATAGCTACTTTTGGCACCCCCATGAATACACCACTGCGCACTGCTTGGTATTTTAGGTAGGTATTTAAAGTGGCATTGCCCAGAAAAATCCAGTTGCATACAGTATACCTACGGTCAGTAAGTTTCCCAATATATGAAAATGACTCTAATATTTAGGTACTTAATGTAAAATGTAAACTCAAAAATGTAGTAGTAGGTATTTATGTTCTTTTATTCCTCTAAACGTAATTAAAAAATAAGCAATTTAAGGTATAAAAATTTACAATTGTAAATAGTAATTTAATATAGGTACTCCGTTGAGGCAATTCTAAAATTACTTAATTCTCAAATGTTGAAATAATACTTAAATAACCATTTATACATTTAAATTATTTTCTAGAGTAAAACTATGTATATTATATCAATTATAATTAGTAATATAAATATGGAATGAAAAAGCTTTTATTCTTTAGTTAACACACGTACACGTATAATTAGGAACGTACCTACTATCCAAAATGTCCTTTAAAATCCGCCAAAACTGCGAATATTGTATTTCAAACATACACGCTTACATAGCAGAATCGAAAGCGTCGTTCCCAGGTGACGTCACACGTTTCTGTGTGGGAGGTTCTACCTGCGCAACAGCATACCGTTATATGTGTATCGTGGATTCGACAAAACCTAAAAATGGAGCGGATAAATCAGACGAACACGTTAAAAATAGCCGGAAACAGCCTAAAAGCAATGCTGACGCAACTACAAAAAATTATTGGATTAAAGTGACCCACAAGAGGAAATTCAATCGGAATCTCCGACCTTCCCCTGTTAAAGGAACCATCCCGCTTGAAACTTGCTCCCAAATTAACATCAGATTATTCGTGGTTGTTCTTGTCTGGTCTAGCACCGGAAACAACGAGCACCGACATAGAATCATACCTAGAAGAAAATGATATAAATAAAAGTTCCTGTGAAAAGCTTAGAACAAAGAAGCAAAACATCATTAGTTCATTCAAGATTGGTATTCACCAGGAACAAAAAGAGCTTGTGACGAAAGCTGAATTCTGGCCAATGGGAGTTATCATCAACGACTTTTTAAACTTGAGGAAAATAGTACCCCTACCCCAAAGGAGGTAAGAACCAAGGAACTTCCTGTGTCACCAAGTTTTGGCAGCAGCTTTGAGTTAAGATTGCTTCATCTTAATACTCGATCTGCAAGAAATAAGATGGATGAGTTAGAGGTATCTCTAATAGACCAGCATTTTAACATTATATGTTTAACTGAACATCGTTGTCAGGAAGATGAAGTGGTCGCGACTGTTGGGCTGGCTGGATATAAGCTGGCACACTTTTCCACTCGAAAAGAAACAAAAGGTGGCGGAATAGCTATTCTTGTTAAATCGGACCTTGAATTTGTAGTTTTTAAGTAGTATTGTATCCTTTAACATTGAGAAGTGCATTGAGCTATCTGCAATTTTATTGAAACCTGTTAACATTAATGTTCTAGTAATATATAGGGCTCCTTCTGGCTGCTTTGGTGCTTTCCTGGATGCAATGGATGGTGTCTTGCGGCAGCTTGGTATCAATCAGAAAGTTGTTTTGGCGGGGGACTTTAATGTGTTGTTCGGTACTAACCAAAGAGAAAACATACTTCTCTGTGATCTTTTGGAAAGCTATGGTTTACAATTAACAATTACTGAGGCAACACGTGGAGGCTCCTGCTTGGACAACATCTCCATAAATTTCAATAACCACACATTTTTAACAATTTTAGTGGATCTGCATATTTCTGACCACTTTGCACAGTAGTTACAGTTAATTACTGAAATTAAAACTAATTCTCAATATGAAAATAAGACATTTAGGCCAACAACTCAGCAATGGTTGTTTAAATTCTATAGCCTTGTAGAAAACATTTCATGGGACTTTGTAAATAATTGGGAAACATCCGTTGATGTTAAGTTCAATGTCCTGATGCATCATCTTGAATGGGCATTTATTCAATCATTTCCTGAAAAAACATACAGAGTTAGGACTGATAGCCCTAATAATATAGAATGGTTTACTGCTGAGTTACGTTGCATGAGGGATCATCTCTTCTTTATGGAGGACATTGCTAGGGAATATAATAGGCCTCGAGATTTGGTAGATTTGAGAAGCTACCGTACTACATATAAGGAGGCCATAAAGGAGGCGAAGAGGGCTGCAAATGATCAAATCATAGCAGCATCTAAAAACCCAACAAAGTTGCAGTATTATAAATAGTCATCGGGGTCAAGCCAACAAAGGTAATATTGATATCAACATAAATCCTGATGAATTTAACAACTTTTTTGCTATTATTGCCAATGACATAGTAAATAATATTCCACACTCACATATTGACCCTCTAGAAGCTGTTAGGGCAGGCGTCCCTCCGTATGCCAACTTTGCCTTTGGAGTGGCTACTTTTAATGAAATAAGAGATATAATTGACAACTTAAAAAACAAAAATAGTTCAGATATCTTTGGTATTACTGTTAAACTTATAAAGTCAATTAAAAACCTGATAATTATACCACTTACAAAATTAATTAACCTTTGTTTTGAGGAGGGCACATTCCCACAACTTTTGAAGCGGGCAGTAATAACTCCGGTCTTTAAAAAAGGTGACAGAAATGACACCTCAAACTACCGACCTATTGCACTGTTGCCCATAATTTCAAAGATTGTGGAGAAGTGTATGTCAGCCAGAATTACTACCTACTTTGAGGGTAACAATTTGTTTACTAACAGTGGTTTTAGGGGGGGAAGCACAATTCGGGCTGTTTTGGACTTGTTATCTCATGTCATGGACTCTTATGAGGACTGTTTGTATGACTCTGTATTGCTGTGTGACCTTAGCAAGGCTTTTGACTGTGTCTCGCATGGCCTCCTGCCAGAGAAGTTGAAATACTATGGTTGCTGCGGGAAGAGCATTGCTCTTGTTGCATCATACTTGAAAGACCGGCCACAGATAGTTGGTGTTGGTGGGGTGTTGGAGTACCCCAGGGCTTTGTTCTGAGTCCAATCCTATTCTTAATTTTTCTAAATATACTCTTTTTGCTGATGATACCACAGTATCATTGGCGGCTGAGACCAAGGATGAAGTACAGCGGAGGACAGGTGAGGCACGGTTAAGAACTGAAGCCTGGTTCAGTGCGAATGGACTAATGCTAAACGGTGACAAGACAAAAAACATCATTTTTTCTTTGAGAAATAATAATGACCTTAACAGCGTTGGCTCGGTAAAATTTCTGGGAGTCACTCTGGACCCGGGACTCCAATGGGGCCCACACGTTGATTCTGTCTCTGGGAGAGTTAGAAGTGCTGTGTTTGTACTTCGGAGTCTCGCAGGTCGTGTGTCAGGGGAAACTTTAATGTCTGTTTATTTTGCTTTGTTTCATTCGGTCATGACATATATGGAGTGATTGCATGGGGGCATTCTGCTCAATCAGAGAGGGTTTTCGGGTTGCAGCGAAGGGCTGTTCGTGTCATATCTAATCTGGGGTACAGGGACGAATGCAGGGATGCTTTTGTCTGCCTGAACATTCTGACATTACCTTCAACTTATATTTTCGAAAACATTCTTCACATAAAGAAAAACGAAATATCTTATAAAGCCCATAAAGACATAGATGATCTATTGACTAAACGTTGCAGGCTGGGGAAGTGCCAGGACAGGCCGGAATTTTTTGGTTTAAAGCTCTATAACAAATTGCCTAAATAAA
>JAEQML010073004.1:0-15183 GCA_016904865.1 Pissodes strobi
ATAGTTCAAACCAATAATAGTTACTTAAACAACATATCTTAATATGCTAAGCGGGGTTCAAGCGTGTGGCAGCTCTCGAAAGTTAAATCCCCAACATGGATGCAGGTAGCCGAATCTACAAATCTTCACTCATCTACAATCATCCATCAGACGAGAAGTCATCGACGACCACAATCCTGCTCAAGGGCTTCATTGAATAATCTCCTTACTAGTGCACTGTATATTTCACACTAAATATCAGTATCTCAACAAAAAAATCCCAATTTCGAGAGCCACGCACTGAAATCCTCTAGTTATTTCAAGATCACATAAAGACTAAATTGGCTTGCCCTAAAATGACGACACCCGCAGAATCATCATTGCGCCTTCCCAACATTCCATGTTGTCAGCGTCTCTATTTGTGACAAAGTACTAGAAAGATAGGACGTCATACTACCGGATTCGCCAAATCAGCTGATAAAAGGACTTACTATTAAAATCATTTGACTCGGTTAAAAGTTACTTTTTAGATGCTTAGTGGGAATACATAGCCCACGCGTTATTTATTTATTTATTTATTTATTTATTTATTTAAGCATTTCTGTCTAACAGGAAATCCATTTATAAGACAATAATGTACAAATATAAGTGAAAAATACAAATTAGTGAATAGGTAACAATAATTAACACATTGTGTTAGTTCATAGTTATAATAAATTGTATAATACAAATTCAAATCACAAATTATATAAAAATAAGTTTTTTAAGTTGATACGAGAACTGACTTAATGACATATGAAAAATATCGAGGTTGGCAACAATATTGTTGTACTGGGCACACATTTTATATATGGGTTCTCTTAGCATTAGATTATTTGATGCTGATGGCAGGTAGAATAAGGTCCTGGATCTTGTAGCAATAGGAGGAACACGGAAAAATAAACAACTCCGCAGATAATCGGAGTCTACCAAACCCCTAACTAGTTTAAATAAAAATAATAAACAGACATAATTTCGCCTTTGGGCAAGTGACGGAAATCCAAATCTACCAAGCAACAATGTATGATCGATACCACGAGCAGGGTAAGTACCATCCGTTTTAAAAGCGAGATATTTCAAAAACCTTCTCTGAACGCTCTCAATAGCATTAATGTATTCTTGATAGAAAGGGCTCCATATTAAGGATGCGTATTCCAGCTTGGACCGCACATACGAATGGTACAATACTCTGAGTGACTGGATATTTTCGAAAGGCTTGCACGTTCGAATCACAAATCCCAGCATCGCTATGGATGCTTCTCTTATTTTTTGAACATGTGTATTGAAAGAGAGTCGCGGATCAAAGTACACGCCAAGGTCTCTAAAGCTCTCAACTCGTTCCAAGACTGACGACATTATACTATACTGAAATAGAATGGGATTCTTTTTCAAAGAGAAAGTCATGATTTTGCATTTGTCGACGTTAAGGGGGAGCATGTTATCCGTGCACCATTGATTCAGGCTGCCAAGGTCTTTCTGGAGCCTCAAACAGTCCTCCAGAGAGTGGATGGTTGAGAAAAGTTTAAGGTCATCAGCGAAGAGAAGGACGTTGCTGTTAAATATCTCAGTTATGTCATTAATAAACAACGAAAATAGCAGGGGGGCTAGGTTGCTACCCTGCGGAGCTCCACTGGTAGCCTCGAAAGATAAGGATCTATGTCCTCTATGCTCAACATAAAACTGGCGGTTTGAAAGATATGAGGAGATAAAATTGCATAGTTTTTGATCGAATCCAAAAGCAGCCAGCTTCCTCAGGAGTATCGAGTGATCAAGTCGATCAAAGGCCTTTGAGTAGTCGGTGTATACTGTGTCAACTTGCAGTTGGGAATTTAAAGCCTTACTGGTATAATGCATAAAACAAGCTAGGTTAGTAACAGTACTTCTTGCAGAAAAAAATCCATGCTGTAGTGGTGTAAGTAAGCACCTTACCTCTGAAAAGATTCTTTCATACATCGCCATTTCAAAGACCTTCGCGAACACACTAAGTAGACATATGGGTCTGTAGTTGCCGACCAAATCCACCCTGCCCTTTTTAAATATTGGACAGATTTTCGCGGTTTTCCAGCAGTCCGGAAATCGATCATTTTTTAGGCATAAATTGAGGATATAAGAGATAGGCTGAAGCAGGACAAACCTGCAGTCACGCGCCAAAAAGCCTGGCACGTTGTCGGGACCCTGAGTCATTTTTGGCTTGAGTTTGCAAAATGCCTTCAAAATATCAGAGTCGGAGAGCGATTTTATAGATAGATGTACGTTGTTAGAATAGATGGGCGGTTGAAAAGGGACATCCTTCTTTGGTGAGGATACACTTTTGAAAAATGACGCAAATGCGTCTACAACCCCCCGAGACCCACTGCATTCAATACCGTTCAGGTAGACGAGGTTTGGAATGCTTTGTTGGCTCCGTCTGGACCGAGAAAAAGACCAAAATTGGGAAGGGTCTGAGCCATAATCAGCATCAATATCTCGTTTTATTTTAGCTCTAAGAGTACGAAACTGATTTAGTAGTTCGGTAGAATTGGATTTTTTTAAGTTTTTTACGAATTCGTGCCTTAGATTTAATGGTTTTTATGGTAGCGGAGCTATACCAAACTGGATACTCTCTACTATGGTTAATAGTTTGGGGACCACATTTATCAAGAATCGAATACAATGTTTGGTAAAAATAGTTGCAGGCGCCCTCAGGCGAAGCATAATCTTCCAGAGGAGACCAGTCAGCACCCGACAATAGATTATATAATTTATGAAAGTTAGCTTTGCGATAGTTGTAACATGTTTGTGTGTTTTTGGCTTTAATAGGTGTCAATTTATTTATTGATATGTTTAAGTCTATGCCGAGCGCAGGATGATGGCCGTCCTCGGGAACAAAAGGCATCGGATTTCGCGCAGCCTGACATGGAACGTTCGCAAAGAGTAAGTCGAGAGTTCGACCATTGAGATTAAGGACATAATTATATTGGACTAGATTATAGAAGTTAGCAAAGTCTAGAGCGATCTGAACTTTAGCATCATTAAAACTGTATTCCACATTAAAATTTGGTAGGTTGAAATCCCCCATAATTACTAGATTACTATCCAAAAAAAGAGGAAATATCTCTAGGGAATCAAAAAAATACTGGTATTCATATGCCGCGAGATTGGGGGGAATATATATAACTAGCACATATAGTGATTTAAATTTAGCAACAATCTTACTGCCAAATATATCAACCATAGGGTTTTGATCTTGGATGCCTGATACGTCAAGTTCACTCGCCTCAAACTCCCTGGAAACAGCCAACAGCACACCACCTCCTCGGGAGACGTTAATTTCCCGAAATTTGCGGTCGCTTCGGAAAACCATGTAGTAGTCGTCAAATAATTCCGCATTTAGAACATCTTCGTGGAGCCATGATTCAGTTATTGCTACAATCTGGTACTCATGTGAACTTGCTGATGTGAAGAATCCGTGGGTTTTTGTGTTGAGTCCTCTTGCGTTTTGATAGTAACATATTGTGTTGTTGCTGGAGGTAGATGATGATTTTATGTTCATGTCAGACAGGTTTATGCGTTTAAATTAAGTGATACGATTTTGGGAACACCACGAATATATTTTATACGCAAGTTATGCTCTCCAGAATCCTTCTTATTTGAAGCTCGGTTTTTAGAGCTTTATACTCCTTAACTTGGGTGGGGGTTCTGTCATTGCTGAATGATAGATTAGAGAAATCCTGATTTTGTCTAATTGCCCTCGAGTGCCGAATTATCTTCGACACATCAGATGGAGAAGACATAATAACTTTAATGGGGCGGACACTGTTAGGTATGGCTTTCCCCACTCGAAAAATTTTCAATGTTGAAATATCCAGGTCTGGAACCGCAGAGTGTATTATTTCTCCTATAATACGCTTGTCGGAGGATCGCTGTTCTTCCCCTGCAATGGTGAATTTAGTTTCCGATAATCCGAAAACCATCAGGTTAGACTGGCGAGATTGACGGGCACTCAGTTCGGAGATATAATCAAGCCTTTCAGGCGATTGATTGGAATCATTCTTGGTAATGAAATCATTGATTTGCATTTTCAACGCCAACACTTCAGAATGGAGCTCTTCATTTATCTTCCTTTGATTTTCATACCTCGCCTGAAAATCGGTGATCCTCTGTTCCATGGACAAGAGCTTCATCATAACATCCTTCAATGTAGGATCATCGTTATTCGGCGGAGGCGAGCCTACGGGGGAATCAACGATACCAGCGATACACCCTCGGCAAAACCATCTGCACCCCTGTGTGGATTTAAGTTCCTTGTTATAGTAATTCAAAACGGCAATTGGCATCTCAATACATACGGCATGAAACCAGTGCGCGCACTTCTGAAATCGAATACCATAAGAGCCCTTCTTAACTATCGAATGACATGGTTCGCAAATGTCTGACATTGTAGATTTAGTAAGTGTCAAAAATATTTGGAGTAAATAGTCTAATTCGCCCGGACTATAACAAAATGCACCGTCCGGCAATTCACGGGCCGACAAAAAAAAATCCGGTTAAAGTTCACGAGAGCCGGAGAAAAATGATATCGCAAATATCAACGTTTTTATCGACCATTGTGTTTGGTGTAAACAATGTGTTGTTCACAGCAGAACTTGTGTTCGCAAAAGTATCTTTCTCGTTTTAAAGTCATTAAATAACGATTATCACACAAGACGGGAAGCACACAGAAGCAAAGCACCACCGATAACACACCGTACGAAGAAACAACAATTTTTGATGCCTTGAAACAGTCAAAAACAACGAAAAAGCCAGGAGCTAATCCTGCACGCGTGTATCAATCTGACGAATATGTGTGGCGATATATGTGGCAGTCATAATTACAATCATCACACGTCACCAATAGCATTATGTCAAATAAGATATCAACTTGGCAACAGTGTCGACCGCCGACGCGCTTGTCCAGAAACCTGTCAATTATATCGCCAAGAACCATTTCCTTCATAGTGCAGGATCAACTCCAAGCTGAAATATTATCGAACTTTAATAACGGATAATCAGTGGAATACTCCGACAATATACAAGCCTAGAGTCCTACAATCCAATACTATCTCAAGCGTATGAGAAGCTTATCCTACAATTAAGCACCGTAACTTAGACTGGTTCACGAGTCGATATCGATTGACGGGCACCAAGCGGCGTCCGTCGACCGACTATGAGTCGATGGTCCAAATCCGACAAGTGACAAGTCATACTTCTAATAAATATCATACCGAATATTCCGTAATCATCTAAGTAAAACAATGGAATACCAAATCTAAATCAACGAGACAATTACCACAGTATGACCATCAATTGTACAAAAAGTAAGTTCCAATTTCAGTGTTAGATCTCCCTAAATAACCTTAAAATATAGCGACCCAGAATCTGGATAGTCTGGAAGACCGGAGACATGTGGTCGAGATGTCTCTGTTTTACAGAAATATGTTCACGGCAGGTGTTCCCAGGGTTTGGCCCGCTTCATCCCGCCCCTAGCAACGTCACGTTGTCAGGGTCATGACAGACGGCGAGAGCGCACCAGTTCGTCGTACAACTGGATATGCCTAGAACATCATTTTACAAGAACTCCTTTGTCTGGCGCACTGCATCACTGTGGAATTCACTCCAAGGACATCTGTTTACCCCTAATTATACTTAATCTACAAATATCAAATTCAAAGTCATAGTATGCTTTATTGCTTTAACAAGTAAAATTGTTGTTAACAAAGCGTAAATGAAAGATTATAAAATTAAGGAAATGATTTAAAATTATGATTGCTCTTAAAACCTACCACATAAAATTTATAATTTAAAAAATAATACAATCCATACAACAAAATAGTTTAGTTAAAATTTTTAGTTAAAGACACTAAATGACGTTTACACATAGACTCATAAATGAGTTAATGAATAATGAATGAATATATGCTTTATTGTTTAAAGAAAAAATGAATAGATGCTTTATTGTTTAAAGAAAAAAAATCTTATTAACAAAGCCGTACTATAAAGAAAACCAAACTTTCAAACAACATGACGTGTTTACTAATTAATTATTGGTTTCCTTACCCTTACTTCACTATATATTTGCATTATTGTCAACTTATAGCTATTATCAAAGAATACAAAATGGAATTCAAGGATATTTTACAAACAAACAAATAAATAAAATGACAAATAAAAAACTTGAGCAAAAACTCGTAAGTCTAGGTACACCAAGAACACAACATATACAAAAACGAATGTCAACACACAAAGAACAGCCTCATTTCAATAACAGAGGAAACCATTCAAAATTTAAAACTAAAAGTAAAACACAAAAAAATTTACATTAATTAAAAGCATCGTCAAAATAGTCAACCAAGTTATAATATGCTTTGCCCTGTAAGAACACCTTTACAGCACGCGAGAACTGCTTGCTACCTTCAATACTTCTGTTCTCCTTAGGCAAGTTATTGTAAATCTTAATGCTCCCGTAAATTAATGAGTTCTTTGTCAGAGCACTTGTTGGTCTAGGCAATCTCAACTTGTCAGAATTGCGAGTTCTATTATCGTTTTGACTGGCTAAACTACCATGTTTTTATGGATTAAAGACACTGTTTCCATTATGAAAAGGCAAGTCAAAGTTAATACCTTTTCTTGAATAAAATATGGTCTACAATGGTCCCCTGGCCTTAACTTACATAAATATCTCAGAGCTCGCTTTTGAAGAACAAATACAGAAGTCATAAGTTGCTGGGAAGCAAAACCCCAGAATGCTACTCCATATCTTAAATTTGATTCGATGAAGGCGAAATACACAGATTTTGCCATTGAATGTCCTAAATTATAACTTACTAGTCGGATTGCATAACATGCTGATGCCATTTTTTTATTGAACGCGACAATGTGATCCGAAAATTTTAACTTCGAATCAATCTGTACACCCAGAAACTTTACTACTATAACACTTTCCTGGACGTTACCTCCAAATTCGAGATTCTCCACATTACACCTAAATGACAACACATTTGTCTTACCAAGATTAAAACTTAAGCAGTTTGCCTCGCACCATCGCTTTATTTTACTAATATCCTCAGAAATTCGAGTTGACAGACTTTCAGAGTCTTGACTCAGCCATAAGATAGTGGTATCATCAGCAAATATAGTGAACCTACCAGTGATGTCAACATTTGCCACGTCATTTATGTATAATAGAAACAGCAGTGGTCCCAGCACAGAACCCTGGGGCACACCATGGGGGTTGAGAAGCACATTGAAATCTGCACCCTGGCATCTAACAAACTGTCTTCTCTCGGACAGATTAGATGTTAGCCATTTCAAGGCAATTCCCCTAAATCCATAGCGCTCAAGTTTCCTCAGCAGTGCTTCACGATTTACACAGTCAAAAGCTTTTGAAAAATCGCAAAACACCGCTGTAGCAACATCACGTTCATTTAAGCCAAAGTAAAGTTTCTCCATGAAACTAAACACGACATCCCCTGTTCCTTTGGAATTTTGAAAACCAAATTGAGCCTCATTCAGCAATTTGTGCTTTGTGACAAAAGATATCATCCTATTTTTGACCAGTTTTTCTACGACCTTTGATAGGGTAGGAAGAAGAGATATTGGACGGTGACATGAAGGATCTTCCAAGTTTCCATCTTTAAACATTGGTTTTACTAAGCGGGTCTTGAATGAAGCTGGAAAATAACCCGAATCAAATGAAACATTTATAGCTTCAACCAGCGAACTCAATGCATTGTCGGGCAGATTCTGAAGTATCCTTACTGATATATTGTCGACCTCGGCCGAGTTTTTATTTTTTATTTGCATGAAAATATTTTTTAATTCGGATATATCTGTATGACGCATGCAAAATGTTTCCAACACTGATACGTTATGCATAAATGATAAGGAGTAGATTGAGGATGTAAATTTGCCATTAGGTTCTGAGCAACAGAGCAATAAAACTCATTAAACACACCTGAACTGATACTAATCTGCTGTGAATATAGTCCTCCCTTCCCTCGCAGCTCATTAACAATATTCCATCCCTCCTTGGCTTTGTTTCCAGCTTTATTAATTCTTTTTTCGTAATAACGTTTTTTTGCTGCCTTAATAACACATCTATAAATTCTATTATAAGAATTGAAGTAATTAATTAGAAAATCAGTGGGAGAAAATTTTTTTAGGTTGTGAAGACAATTTAAATTTTTTGCTGAAGTTTTAATTCCTTTCGTAATCCACTGCTTTTTATGTTTTTTCTTCAATTTCTTTAAGGGAAAGTTATTATTGAAAAGAGTTATTAATGTATCGCTATAGTTCACGAGAGGGTCAGACGCTTGCAAAACCAACTGCCAGTCAGTGGAATTTACGGCTAATTTGAATTTATTAAAGTTTGAGGTACTGTAGATTCTACCATACATTGAAACACGTTTTTCTCATATTCTAATGAAATATTTACAACTATTGCCTCATAGTCCGACAAACCAGAAGATATCACAGATACATTACAACTCCCATTATCACAGAAGTTCGTACAAAAATAATCTATAAGAGTACTGGAGGTACTTGTTAAGCGGGTGGGACATGATACCAACATACTCACATCAAAACAACCAAACAAATTACGAAGATCCCGAACACTGACCAATTTCTCGTCTTCAAAATTAATATTGAGGTCGCCAGCCAAAACAATTCTGGAATTAACAGAAAACAATGTGAACAAAGTTTCTAGCTTCAGCAAGAACCCATCAAGACAGCCTCCTGGTGGCCTATATATGCAAAGAATATATAGATTATTTTTTTTATTATAAACCAAAGAGAATTCAATGACATGCTCTTGAATGATATTATCATAGCTTGAAATATTTTTTAAGGAAAAGTTTTCTGAACGTTTATTATTAATTAAAATCATTGTTCCGCCATAACCAGCCTCCCCTCGACAAAACAAAGAGCATAAAGAATAATTGGGAATATAACATGGTTCATTTAATTTTAACCGGTGCTCAGTGATCAATAAAACATCCGGTTCGGCTTCAAATTCCAGAAATATTGAAAGCTCGTCGACCTTATTTCTTATTGATTGGATATTTAAAACACAAAAACACATTTGATTATCTGTCAGGCATCTTTCACCCAAACACTGGGCTGATGATTTTCTAAAAAAGTCTGTGATACACTGTCGATCATTATCCAATTCAAAATTTGAGCTAAAGTTTATTTGCACCAAATTTCTTAATTCATTCATTTGGCAAAAATTCCTCAGTGTACAGGCAATCAATTTAGACAAGTTAATTAAACCTCTCCTATTTAGGTATATACAATCTTTCGCAAATTCCCTATATTTAAATTGATCACTTAAGTCCAGAAATTCTATATTATGTGAAAAATATTTTAGCTTGCTGGTCACACTGTAAAGCCTATTATTGATAAATTCCAGATTTAAATTATTATACTCGTTATTGATTGGAATCGAACATATTATTAAATTTGCGTAAAATCATTTGTTATAATAATATTCAAGAACCGTGTCAACCAACATCTTCGCACACACACCGCTCGTCGAGCGCCAGTGTGTGTGCCACCACCATAAAAAAAATTCATGCATGCATTACATTCCAATTACTCTGCTAATCTGTAACCAATCTACCACGACTATTGTTATTATGAAGTTTTAATAACTTTTGTAGTCTATTTCAATAAATAAAGTGAGGTTTTCACTATCACAATCGAAATACGCTTCCCTACTGTGGTCTTATGTCAATTTTATTTAAATCTCCTTCGCGATTTTGCCCAAAAAAAAATTGGTTATCTTATATGGCATCGCAGCCCGTGATAGTGCCCAGTCAGCGATTCCCAAGCTTTGAGACATCGGATGGTTTATTGTTCTGTGGTATGGTTGCCTAACAATAAAATTTATATTGACCCAATTGAAAGAGCACATAACAAATGTCTTTGGGTTGTCGGTTTCGGACTGTGACTTCTACGTAAGGAATATTCTTACGACAATACCATGGGGTTCTTGGTATTGTAGCCCTTGGAGATCAGGAGGGTAAGTGCTGATTTGTGCTTCCTATATAAAGCTCTGAGTGGCAACATTGATTGCTCCTCAGTTCTTGAATTCTAATCCTAAGAGCGGGCGAAAGCCATGGCTATAAAAAAAATTGTTTCTTATTCCCTTTCGGCACAAAACTGGTCAGGTCCGTGAATGCCAATTCTGATAATGTTGATTTCTTAAATAATTCTTCTGTAGCTGTTTTAAAACGTAGGCTAAATATTTTATTAAATAAAACGTTATTTGGAAGTATTGTACCCTATACGTTTTGCTCTACTTTTCGATATAAATTTCAGACAAGTAACTAACTAAAAAGCTGTTCAAGCAGTCCACGTCGACGAAAACCTACGCGGCATGGCAGTTGCTTTTCCCCGACCTGAGCTCGAAACTAGATATATAATCGGAATAATTTTAAGATAAGGAAAACGTCTAGATTTTGGCCACAGGCAATTTTACCTTAATTCTTGTTTAATTATCAAGTATATTTGGGTGATCTTTGGGTAGTCTTGAATCTGTAGTGTTTAGAAATATTAACCACAAAAACCTATTTTCAAGCTAAAACGGTTATCCTACGGAAATTTGAAAGCTTAGACAGCGCTGCCGGTACTCTCTAGCATCTCCTTAGGAGATGTTAATAATTTGTTCTTCCTCTTGATATTGTAGTGCCCACATACACTTACGCCAGTTTGGATTCAAAGATCTCTCTATATTAGTATGCATCGGCATATTTTGTTGATTTATGTTCATATTACTATATAAAAATTAAAAATTTAGTTGGGACCCAGAGGTGCTGAAATCGACCACCTCTATACAAGTCCCGAACATCCACCTAGAAAATATGAATTCTTATGTAAAATGACCTGCTGGAATCGAATTTTTTGTTCGCCCCTTGATCCGGAATTGCGAAATCAGAGTAATTGACAAATTTCCAAAAATCTTTAATATTGTTGTAAAATTTTAATTTTTTGCATAAACTTCTCTATCTCCCTTATTTTAACTTCGATCGACATGAAATTTTAATATGGCCTTTGTCAAACATATCTTAAGCCGGTTTTAACATAAAACATAATTAAGAATAATTAATGTGCCTTTGGTGACATTTTTTTTCAGTGGGACACCTAATATTTTACTCGATTACTAGACAAATTGCTTGATCGAGAAAACTTTTTTATCTTAAAAGATAGATGGATACTATAAGCGAGAAAGTTGTGACCAAATAATAAAGGAAGTTTTTTTATTTGAAATTTTTTTTCAAAAATCGTCTTATTTTTATGTTAATAATTATTGAAACCACGGCGCGCATAAAAGTTCTCTTAATATCGGTGCGGTCGGTAGGGTGAATGTATTGCAGAGGCAGCACGGGAATCCCTGTTTAGTAGGAGTTTACAGTTTACATTTAGTCTTAGTTCACGTGATTCG
The DNA here is from genome assembly GCA_016904865.1 of Pissodes strobi. Taxonomy (NCBI): domain Eukaryota; kingdom Metazoa; phylum Arthropoda; class Insecta; order Coleoptera; family Curculionidae; genus Pissodes; species Pissodes strobi. The sequence continues at coordinate 11,483 of JAEQML010073004.1, forward strand.
ACAATATCATAGTTGATGCTAGTATTTTTATAATAATTATGATAATAATCCTTCTTGTGTGTTTACTGTGACCTCTTGTCCCAGACAAAATATGAGTCGAAATACAGATAGATGTAGTGTGGAAACGGTACAGGACGTTACAAAAGAGAGCATTTATTACTTACTTACTTAAGCATGTAGAGAAAATTGCGATAAGCAATCCATTGCTCCTAAATATCATGATGACAAAAAGGCAGTGTTTTTATCACTAAATTCTGTTTATCACGCTAAGTGTAGACGAATTTATACAAGAAATGCTTATAAAAAATCTGAAACGGAGGGCAATGCTTCCGAACCTAAAACTGCTGAACGATGTAGATCTTCTCATTCAGATGTTTGTATATTATGCAATAAAAGTCGTGACAGTAACGGTTTACGGAAACGTAAACAGATATTAACATTTAATAAGCAGAATGAGATCTGGAAAATGGCAAAAAAAATAACGACCAACAAATCTTGCACCGAATTCAAGAATTTAGTGATAATTCAAGTTACGAAGCAAGAAAGAGCCATAAAAATAAACTAGAAGTTAAAAGAATCATAAAACAAAAAAATAATCTTTTTCAGTCAGACCTTAAGGAATTAGTTAATATTTGTTCCGGATATATTAGCAATGTTTATAAAGCAGAAGAAATAGCAATAGCCGCCATAGTTAAGGCAAACAAGGAATACGCAGAAAAAATTGAAGGAGTAAAGTTAAATTTATTTAACGCAAAGGAAAAAGCAAAAAACGAAAAGGTATTGTGGGTGAGTCATATGAAAGTGAAGCAAAAATGTTAGGAAATCTATGTACATTTTGTTCGAGAACTTGAAGAGGAAACTAAAATTTGGGTATTCTCTAACGAATGGACTTCTTATCCATCTTCACTTTTTGAAATGGATTCAGAAAACAACATTATTATGAGAAAGGGAAACAAATCTGAATTCTATAATTCTGTGTTAAAATAATTAAAAGAATAACCTACTGAGCTGTCTTGCATGCCAATAGAAAAAAATGATACTCTTAACTCCGCATATATGTATAATAGATATGATGGCACTTATTCAGAGATACCAGAATTTTAAATGCAGAAAATTTTGAGAATTATTTTTAAAATACATTTCATTAATATTAAAGCTGAAGCTCCAGAACTGTCGTCTCGTGATATGTGCTGGTGATCGCTACAATTTTGAAGAAAGTTTAAAGAAAATAGAGAGAGATATAGAAGATCGAAAAATTGTAATTTTTTAACATAATATTAAATACGAAATAAAATTGATATACCTGATTAAAATTATATCAAATTCTAGTAACAAAATAACCCTCTTGACCTATTTAGCTAAAAAAAACTTGTAAGAGAATTATACTATACCTGACCAAGTTGAAATTATATTAGCAGAAATGTCGGAAGATAATGAAAGAACAATAAAATGCACCAAAAAGAAATCGAATGTGGTTGATAGGTTGGCTTTTACAGGGCACGAAGAAGCTGGATACGAGAATATTTGTAAATATTAATTTTTTTTAAATATTTGAAGGTATTTCTTATTAAAAGTGTGGACACAGATGTTTTCGTGTTATCTATGTTTTTCTCGGTAAGTATAGAGGTTGAAATTTAGATGGAAATCCAAAGAACTTCATTTTCAGTTATTAAAAAACTTACAAACTTGCAACAACTCGATGTTAAAACATTAGCAGACAATTTGTTAACAGTCTGCTGCTTATCTGGTTATGATTTGACCAACTTTCTGTTTAGAAAAGGCAAAAGAAGGGCCCTATCAATAATAGTGTTATCTCGAGAAGCAAATGAGATGAATCTTCTATCATCTGGGACTAAAACGGCAAACGAAAACGAATATAAAATATCTGACCAATTATTGTCATCATATAGACTGTTTTTTAAACATCTTTATGGCTGTAGAGCCTTCAAATGAAATATGGATGAATTACGAGCCCATATGTTTCCAACTTGCAAAACGAATATCAGGTAAAAATTTGAAAGTAATTATATCTTTAATGATTTGAGTTTTAAAATTATATTTCAAAGTTATAAGGTAAAATACAGAAATAATAAATCATTTCATGTTTCTAGTACTCTTATTTTTATTACTTATATTATTTCCCTACTAAAAATATATAGTAATAATGTTACGTGGACCTATACTTTTTCCAAATTTATTTTATCTGGTGCAGGCCGTGACTGATTGTTGCTTATATCAGATTATTGAGCATTGGTCTATTTAGAATTTTGTTTCGGGTGCGAGGAGGGAGGCTCCAGTCATAAAAAGGAAAGTGCCATTGTCTATTATTGTTGTCCAATCACTCATGACCTACTTTAGATAAAATAAGCTTGGAACACATTATATTATCTGCAATAATTGTTGATTTTTGGGATTTGCCGCCGACCGAAGATCCGTTTATATTTCATGTCAAGAGTGCCTTTTTACAATGTGCTATGTTTAAAACAGCCCATAAGCTAAAGCCTGACGTTCTTAAAATTGTAAAACTTGGATATGGGCTCAAGTGCAATTATATAATACCAACATTGATGACCAAAGACGCCAAACCAAAATTTTTAAATAGGTACTATCTCCGTTTTGTTATTGCAAATTATTTAAATATTCAGCAAAGTGCAAATGCATAAAAGCAAATGTAAAATGTAACATAAGTTGTCTGTATGAAGGAAAATGCGTTGAAAACTGAGCAGCAAGTAGGTATATAGAAAATTGTGTGCATTATATTTCCAATATTGTAGATACTACCCATCTACTACGTTACAATAATTATAAATACTAAAACATATTATTTTTACCAATACCGTAATGCACAGTTTTCTTTGCTGCACTTATAAATGACAGGGAGGCCTGGACTCTCTCCATCTCTTTCTCTCTCGCATAGCCGCTTTATTCGTTCCCCTACATCCAACAACGATAATAGACGGCCTCGGGCGCGCGGTCTCTTTAAATTTTCTAGGACTTTAAATAATTACACAGTCAAAACTAAAAGCCGTATCAAAAAAAGTTTTTAATAAAAAAGTTTCTTTTGTTTGTCAGGAACACTTTTGTCGCTTATAGTACCTACCTAACTTGAAGGATAAAAAAGTTTTCTCGATCGAGTATTTTACACTGCAAAATGATGATATTTTGTGTAAAGGAGAGCAAAAAAAGTTCTTAGGCCCATATGTCATTTTCTAAAATCTTCTAATAATATATGGTATCATCTTAAGAAGAAATTGAAAAATATGGAAAAATTATATTTTAGTCATATTTTTCTGCTTTTTCAAAAAAGTTTTGTTTTGACCTATTTCGCAATTCCGGATCGAAGGGCGAACAAAAAAATCGGATTCCGCATGTCATTTTGCATAGATTTTCATATTTTTTAGGTGGATGTTCGCGACATGTATAGAGCATCCTTAAAACGCTTCCTACGAGCTCTTAGATTCCCAACTAATTAGTAATTATTACACTAATACCATCCACAAAATAAATATTTATACTAATACCATCGACTAAATAAATATTTCCTAAACATTTTCAAGCCCGTTGTTTTCGCTTCTCGTCACAAAATGAAAGTTTTAATGTACTAGTATAGGGTCAAAGCATTTTCCCTTAAGTCCCAAAGGTCCTGTAAAACCCTTCATAAGGATAAGATTGGACATCAAGAAAATCGTTAAACCTGTTTT
>MU195604.1:0-11855 GCA_016904865.1 Pissodes strobi
AACTTATTCTGTTAGGTGAACAGCTCTCCAAAGACATAGAGATGAAATTTGGACTGGACAAAGTCATGAATCTAAAAAGAGGGAAACTGGAAAATAGTGGCGTACATCTCAATAATGGAAAACTTATAGAGGCTGTGGGTGATCAAGACGTGTACAAATACCTAGGATATGCGCAGGCAAGAAATATTAGACACGCAGAAATTAAAGGGGTCCTCACAAAGGAATACATGATGAGAATACGAAAAGTATGTCGAACGGAGCTTAATAGTAAGAACATGTTTAAAGCCTTCAACCCCTGGCAATACCAACACTCACTTACTCGTTTGGCATCATCCAATGGACTGAAATTGACCTTGAAAACATCATACGAAAGACCCGAGTATAGTTGACAAAAGAAAGGAAGCTGCACCCAAAACATAGCACGCTCAGAATTAACCTACCGAGAAATGAGGGAGGAAGAGGACTCAGAAATAAAGAACCTGCGCAACAAGCAAATAATCCTACTCCAAACTTTATTTCATCAAAAGCAAAACACGTCACTATGACATGAAAGAGGAAAGAGTATGCAAGGCGACAAAAACTTCACACCGCTAAACCTAGCTGATGAAGAAAACCAAATGAATGAGAACACTAGAAGTTTGGCGAGTAAGTTGGAAGAGTGGCGAAGTAGGGCTCTCCATGGAAGACACCACATCGATGTCGATAAAATAGCGCCGAACGCATGGTTGAAGCGTGGGCAACTCTTCCCGGAAACAGAGGGTTAATGATTGCCATTCAGGACCAGGTTGTGGAAACACTAAACTACTTGAAACATATTGTGAAAGATCCAGAAGTATGTGATGATAGATGTCGGAAATGCCGGGCGAAATCGGACACAATCCAACATATTACAGCCGCGTGCAGCAGTCTTGTATAAAATGCATAGTCTGTGTTCCAACCTAAAACTAGAAGAAGGAAAAGTACCTTATTACAAGTATGATCCACCTGCAGTCCTGGAATCACAGAAACACACTTTATATTATGATAGATCTATCTGTCAGATAGGACGATTCATAACAACAGACCGGGCATTGTATGGCGAGATAAATATAGAAACATATCCGTGGCGATCCCCAACACGCATAATATTGATATCACAATAAGTGAGAAGAAAAGGAAATATGAAGAGTTGAGTGATAAAGTGAAGAAAATGTGGCATCTTGAAAAGGTAGAGATAATACCAATCGTGCTGTCCGCCACGGGAATAATACCTAAAGCCCTGCATCAAAGCCTCAAAACCATCAATACAATAAATGAGAATGTGTACAGGGTTATCCAACGAGGACTAGACAAGGCGATTTTTTTACTTTCCCTGTACTTTTATAAAAAAAACTGAAATAGCCATCTTATGTAATTTTCTCCCGCGAATTCGGATATGTTCAGCAAAAAAACAATTGAAGCAGCAAAAAAACAATTGAACATCAAATAAAAGTGCTAGGGGTCACTTTGATATTTTTTTAAATGGAACACCTTGTATATTACCACATTTTTGGACTCTCTAGAAAACTCTAAACACATTTTGCGTATAATATCCTATACCTATCTTTAGCTGTTTACCAAATATTGACAGTTAAAAGTCGGATATTTTGACACTTTGACAGGCTCTAAAATCTAAACCGCACAAGATCAAAGGAAACGGACTGCACATTCCTATCTTAAGTTTTCATTAAATATAACAGTATCTTCGAATTTAACCTGCGGATAAAATTAACCGGAACTTTTAAACCTCCGGTTAAATTCAAAGTTACTATCATTCGATAGCTTATGAAAACCCAAGATAGGAATGTGCAAACCGATCTCGTGCGGTTTGGATTTTAGAGCCTGTCAAAGTGTCTAAATACCCGACTTTCAACTGTCAATATTTGGTAAACAGCTAAAGATAGGTATAGGATATTATACACAAAATATGTTTAGATTTTTCTATAGAGTCCAAAAATGTAGTAATATACAGGGTGTTCCATTTAAAAAAATATCAAAGTGACCCCTAGCACTTTTATTTGATGTTCAATTGTTTTTTGCTGAACATATTGGAATTCGCGGGTGAATATTGCATAAGATGGCTATTTCAGTTTTTTTATAACAGTACAGGGAAAGTCAAAAAATCTCCTTGTCTAGTCCTCTTGGATAACCCCGTACATATTACTCCAGAAAGCTGTATCCTAAATACAACACGTATCGTCTGGAAATTTTTGAATTAAAGAAAAGAATAGGTACTTGGTGTAAACCCGATTATTTTCTAAACAGCAGGTGTGAAAATCGACCTGATGTAAATCTCTAAAAAAATAATAATAATAAAATCAAGAATATGGTAAAATAAAGAAATATTTTGATATCAATTCTGGTCATTCTGAACCTCGCTATTGGTACTATACTTATTCGGAAATGTTCCCTTCAATTATTGTTATAATTGTACGACCCTATCTATGGTGATCCGTAAAGAGTAGGGTGGGTGCATGTATAATAGGTATAAACTATCTGAACTGATATGCAAAGGTATATTTTATTTATGAATTTATTGTGTTCACTCTGTATACAAATAAATGGTCTTTGCACCTGCTCTCTGCTGTATAATTGAGGTTGTGTGCTGTCAAACATTTCTGAATAGGCTATAACGTTATTTTCCGACCCCATATACATATTTTTAGGTAACGAACCAATATATGTTATAAAAATATTCTATATTGTTGTGGCGGATTCATATTTCTGTATTGAACAGTCATTAGAATCCTAAATGAATAAGACCTCTTCGACCCAGACCCCAAGGTATAAATTGACCTACAAGTCTAATCATTTTTTATTTCAAAAAGTTTTGATACAAGTTTGGGTTTGTTGTATTTTTTTAATTAGTTGAGGCATATCAAACCGATAAAAATAAAAATATTTTTGGAGACATCGTATGGTTCCCAGTTCACGATGTTACGCAGTGATTTAGATTTCAGCTTTTTAAAAAGGGAATCACCCTTCTATGGTAGAGATATTGTAAACATAATAATAATAGAATTATGTTTGAAGGTAATTTTTCCGGTTATATCATCTTGAAATAAAGCGAGTGCTATCTTGTTGATTCCTCACTTTCAAGATACAAAGGAATTTATTTGATATCTCTGGTGTTTAATGATACGTTGCGTGATATAACAATACGTGACACACAATATATTGATACGTCTCGTCGGGATGTTTGACCGACAGGCCAATGATTCCAAGAGTTCGTTTTTTTTTGTATATGGTGAAAACAAACACGTCGATGTGTTTTTCTAAGTCAGGCACCTTCCGATTGTGGAGTAAATAACACATTATCGATGGAGCAAGGATCAGTTTTACAAGGTGTGCAATTCCTTAATGGAATATTCATTCACCTTTTCCTTGAAAATAGTCCTCGTCGGGACTTTCATAAGAACTTAAGTAATGAAAGCATCAAAATATCGTTCTTGAATTTTCTCGCTAGAGACCGGCAGCTAGAAACCAACAAAGATGCTCAAGGAAAGAAGACTTTCATCTTCACGCAAGCGAATAAGTGCTTTGCAAACCACAATGGTTTTATACAACAAATACAATAATAAGCCTCTGACCACGAAGAGGCCGATTTACGAATATTTTTTCATTGTGAACACATTATGCAAAGTGACCCTTTACTGACAACAGCAGAAGATGTGTACTACAAGGATATTGTGGTAAGAATTGGTGCTTTGATCGCGTTTTTGTCAAATATTACCCAATCAGTACATTTAAAAAGCCAACGATTTACCAATATCTCACTGATGTAAAAAAAAACTGGGGGAGAAGCTTTTCAGGTCTTAGAATACATATTTTCTTGTCATTTTTTGAAAATCATTATTGCAATTGATAGTTTAGTACATTTAAGTGAATGACACTTTACGTGCGTTCTTAGAGGCAAAATCATTATTGATTTCTCCGAAGTCCATTTCTGGAAGTAAATCACTCTCCATACTGAGCAACGACAAATGCACAAGACGTTTTTGTGTTAGCGTCGTACGCAGCCTATTTTTAATTATTTTCATTTTTGAAAGTTTTCCACTGCAATTAGCCACCATCAATACCAAGTACATTCTCAGAGTAATTTCAATGTTAGGAAATGCGGCGCCTAAGTTGTTATCCATTAGAATCCTGTAGAAGAACATTTCTTTTGGTTCACTGTCGACATTGTAATCCTTCTTGAAAGCATCTATCAATGCTACAATTTGTACCAACTCAATCCCAAGACTGATCTCCAGATCGCCGTTGTAAATTTTCACTAAGTAATCGGCAACCTTGTGTGGCTCCGATATACTCAAATCCTCTAAATGATTTAAAAAGCCAAATCGGTCGCAGACAACATCATAGGCTCGAATCCTATCGCTTAGAGATGCTGAAAGCTGATCAACCACAGGATTAAAATTTCCTACTCGAAATTGTTGCACTTGCTAATCTGCTAATCCACAAATTGAGGAGAGCAAGGGTCGATGGGCCTTTGTTACAATGGTTTTACTACTATTTGACTGACATACCAATAGTTGTTCAAGTCCTTGCTTTTCAATCGATTGAGATACCTGTTGTGCCTGGTGTGTCCCAGGAATCACACTTGGGTCCCTGTTATATACCACTTTGTTTTCAACACAGCTTCTTCCTTCTCTTTGCAGACGGCTTAAAACTATATCTTAAAGTTAGATCCACAGATAATTGCCTCAGGCTTCAATCAGATCTGGATAGACTCATTGTCGGATGCAACTACAACTGTATGGACTTGAATGCCAACAAATTTTACTCAATTTGCTTCAGTAAAAGCAGGAACAGTGTTGAACACTGCTATTACATTAACAATAACCTTATAGAGTCAGTTTGTCATATTAGAGACCCATACCTGGGAATTACACTTGATAGTCGCTTGAGTTTTATTCCGCATATTTCTGGGGCAGTTACCAAGGCTCTTCAAATGTGGGGCTTCATCAAGAGATGTGCTGGTGACTTCCAGAGCATCGATTCTATTCGTTTACTGTATTGCTCCCTTGTGCGCCTGCATTTGGAATATGCCTCATGTATTTGGTCTCCTCATTATGATGTACACACCCAACACAAATTCACAAGACATATATTGCTTAAGTAAAACCAAGCCGGAACCAATTATTAATACTCTGCGCACTATCATCTGATTGAGGAGACCCAGCACTCGGACACTTTGCAAACGAGATGAAATCTCTTTTACACATTCTTCATTCTCGCAGCAATTGTCCCCAGCTCCTAAATAAGATTGGTATTCGTGTCCAGCCGAGACAAACTCGACAAGTGGTTTCTTTTCATAACCCAATACATAGAAGAAACTATCCCTTTAATACGCGTTTTTGCCTAGGGTGGCAAGATTATCTATTTAGTATACGTCTGATCTTGACTGCCTTGATGAGCTCACCAACTTTAGAAGAAACCTTAAATCTTGTGTTAGATGATCAGCTCCGGTGACACCGTCTCAATTTTCCTTTCTACCTTACTGTGCTGTGCTTATTTCTTTTTCGTTTAGTCTTAATGTGATACTCAATGTGATGTTAATTAATCATAGCTTGGTCAAAATTTTACATTTACCTTTTTATATTTTTATTGTAGGTTAGGTGAACGTAGATTTCGATATTCTATTTTGTAATATTGGCCAACTGTCCTGTTGAATAAATAAATAAAATAAAATATCGTATTATTAAAGTTCACCTCCGCTTGTAGCGAATACAGGGCGCACGGAAATTACATAAAGAATAATTAAAATATTGATAATTAACAGCCTGGATTTCATGCGTTCATTGGGCGTGATTATACCGCAATTTTCATCCGTAAAAGAAAAATCCCACCTCTCAAATTACTTACGAAGGCATCACGATACCAAGAGGCTTTCTCTTCCACTGGGACATTCTGTGAGGTGTCCAAAGAAGTAACAGCTATTTTAGAAGAAATCACATGTGTAATATATGGCCAAAAAGTTGTAATGATGTAAACAAAGCAAGACTTCAGTTTTTAAATTAATCAAATCGAAGAACGCTGCCAAACATTTTTCTGGTATCCACAAAATTGATCTTGCGCTATTGCAACTGAAACAATGCAGGTGATCCAGACCCGTTGAAGACAATGACTCCAGAAAAGGGGGGCTGGGAAATCACCGAAAATGATATATATCCAAGTAGAACAACAAACCACATCTTCCTGAAACAATGGAAGAATATCAAGAGGTCTCCTAGAGCAGACTTCATCTGACAATTCAGATGATAAAGAAATGAGTCTCAGCTCTGTCCATAATATATAGAACAAGTCTTCTTGATGTATTATTAAAAAAATACGTTTTAAGATTTTCACCAAAGTATTATATTGTTATTTAGAATAGAATTACCCCCTTTTCCCCAGAACATGTTAAAATATGACAATGTTTATAATTTCTTGGTTAAAGTAGGGCTCTTTTAAAAGCGTGTCTGTTGAATTCAAGTATAAATTAAATGTTATTTGTATTTATCTTACAATATAGAGGCTGTTCCCATCATGGTAGATGTAATTCTGTCCCTAATTTTATGTTAAGAACATATATATCGTGTGATGCTTGATTTTTGGCGTGCGTGGTAATTAAGGAGAGTAGAACCATTGAAATAAATCACCCTGTTTATTGTCTCGAAATTTAGATGATCAAAAACCCGTTTCAATTTGAATATTTTGACAAACAACAAATAAACGCCAGGAGATATGGGGACAAAGCAATAGGTCTAAAAAACCTTTGGCAATAAAGGAAGACACCACTTTTTAATGAGTGGTAGACAGGGTTGTTAAACAATCGGTGTAGCTTTAAAGGATGGTACCATCATCGTTGTTCGAAATGATGAAAACACTACGTGAGGATAATAAAGCGTGGGTTTCTTTTTTAAATCTCAAAAACAAAGATAAATTTGTAAACGTTCTAAAATGGGTATTAAAAGGCCACTAAATCTAGAACTTTGTATCTCTAACGGTTTGCAAGATCCCAATGGCGAGAAGCGAATTTGTTACACCCTGTATGATTTATTTTTTACCTAAAGAGACTGACGACATGTGCGGGGACACATGTATGAGTAACATAGTTTCGCATATCAATTTGATAAGACATGTTTTTAAATTTATGCGGTAGGTCGGGGCTTTATTGACCTGTTATCAGGTGCTTTTCAGAGGAATAACCTACGGACTCTGTTTGACGAAGCGATATATTGAATTCAGAGCTGGGCAACCTGCTGTTGGCCCAGTGCTTGAAGTCCATAATAATAAACAGATAATAAGGAGAACTTTAGTTCACGAACTTCCTGTTTAATAGTACTTACATTTCCCAGAAAGGCTTTTGGGAAATAAGCAAGCATACTGGAGTTCAGACAAAAAGCGTTTAAAATTGCTCTCCAATTTTTAAAATAAATATTTTAAAAATATTCAATGTGAGAATAATACTATTATTTTATACTACTATGCGACACCGTATATACAAAACTGAAGAAATAGTAAATAGAAAACAGCGCCAAATAGGACAACTCTTTCGTTACACTGGATAGGAACTTTTTAATTTACCTGCCTCAAATATTTTCCATTTCTGTAATTAAATTAAACGATTTATTCAGAATATTTTGGTTGAATATCAGTATCAGAAGGGGTGCTCCGAGCGAGCATTGCACTTAGGGCACCAATTGGGCTCGCATTAGAGATCCTCCAGGATGTCAGGATGCCTTCCTTAAGAAAGCCAGTATCTCCTTCAGACTAACTTGATGCACTGAACCTGGCTCGATCGGAGCCGTCCGCCACACCGGTTCGGCCCGACCCTTCGTCCAGGCCTCCAAAGCCCTTTCGCGAACATTCGGCGATCCCCACACAAAGAACCCATCTGTAAGTATCTACGTGCGGAGCCTTCTCTGGCTAACGCGTCAGCGGGCTCGTTTCCCGCTACACTCGAGTGTCCCGGTACCCAGAACAGTGTAACCTTTTTATGATTTGCAATCAACTAGCTCCTACACTCCCTCATCAACAAAGAATGCGGTCTTGCTGTCGGAGTAAAAGAAAATCTACCTGTCACCGACATTGAGCCTTAACGACTAACATCATGATCGGCAAAAATATCCGCTTGAAAAACCGTAGTGTGCTCGCCCAGTGGGCTGGATAATTCTCGCCCCAGGGCCTCACAGTACAGTTGCTGAATATATATAGTTACAACTTCTATTTCCTTTATAAATAAAGCAAAAATAATTTTAACTAGTTTAATGCTTACGTAAAATATCAAACAAAGCGAAATAGTGAAATTACTTACAAAAGCAGAATAGCATATTATCGCATTCCGTAGATGATCACTATCATTGATTACATGGTATTTTCAAAATTCGTAAGAACTATTCCCCATCCTTACGAGCATCAGTAGATGCTACTTGTTCAGTCAATATTATACTATTATTTTAAGTACCACTTTTTTCTTCATACTGACATGACATTTCCTTTTATATAAAGCAACAGTGCGTAAAGCAGTACTTTTCGCACTAACATAGTGAAAAAAAGTTGGGTTAGGGACGTGGATGATCCGTTGAAGAAATGAGGTGTTATACAAGGTGTTCACTAATTAATGGTATATACACAATAAAAAAACAAATCCCTTATGTAAAAATATTAGGATTTAGTCAGTAAGAGAAATGGATTCATAATTACACAAATTACACAAATGAAAGAAGTTGTGATATCATCAAATTGTACAAACGATGAATACGAAACTTTTCTAGGTGAGTTAGAGTAGTCAATTTTGTTAGACACTAATAAAAAGCTCTTATTGGGAAGCAACTTTGACGCTAAACACTACATATGGGGATCACCAATGGAAGATAGTAGAATAAATCAACTGGTAGAAGTGCTACTGCACAAAAGCACCAACTCTCAAAAGGGGACACCAAAAATCTGTTTTTGATATTACTGCTACCAACTTGTAACTAATGCGGCTGGATTATATACACATAGAAAGTCCTAGAAAATTAAAACTTATATAAGCGATCATCGGAATGTACTAATCGAAATATTTCAAAATTAACCAAATAACTGAGAGAATGTCAAGAATGGATGAAAAACTACTCGACAAAACCAGAAGTCGTAGAAACACCTTGTCCACTATAGTAATAAACGTTAACAGACATGCAAAAAAGGCTCCCAAAATAGGAAACGGTTAGAGAAAGCCTGAATACTATACTGGTGGAAATAGCACAAGTACGCAAGCTGTGCTTACGAGGGCCAATGTCAGACAATCACCAATGGAAAGCGAAGAAAAAAGAAAGACCTATAGGTCTGCAAATGACAATTTACAGAATGCCATTATAAAATCTAAACACAAGCCATGTCAAGAAATAATAATGCAAGAAGTAAACGGAGATCCATGGGAACAGAGTTACAAAATTGTTACGAAAAGACTAGGGAACATGCACAGAGCTCCACTAGAGAAACAGCAGCAGATAAGGCTTGTGCAGGAACAGAGTCCCATATGATAAGTAACAGTATCGAAATACCCAAAACATTGAGAATAACATCCCGATAAACCAGGAAGAACTTAACGAAGCCGCTGCAAAGATCAAAAGTGACAAAGTTCCAGACCCAGATAGGATAGCTCCAGAAATGATTAAGTGAGTCATAGTAAAAGACCCCAATGTATGTCTTGCTATTTACAACAAAATACTAAAAGCGGGTATTTTCTCCGATATATGAAAAATAGCTAGACTTGCAGTGATTTCGAAAGGCACATCTAATGCTAACAATGCTGGAGAACAGCAGCAGAATAATTATTAGCAGCCAGACTGGAAAAAGAACTTAGTGAAAAACAAATTATTTCAGATGCAATTAACGAAATCTTCTCTCAGATAGAAAAAGCAAAGCAAGGATCTTACAGGAATAAGAAGCTATGCTTGCTAATCACGTTAGAATTAAATGAAGAGTAAAGGCTGTGTGCATGTACCAAACATAGTAATGAAACAATCTTTGTATATCATGCAAATTTTAATCCAAAGGGACTTCCATAAAGAGCGTAACAGAGCGCTTTCGGCCTAAGCCATCCTCAGTATTATCTGAAAGTAAGTAAAAGAACCCCTTGTCAGTGGAGAGTCAAAGAATGCTGTTGAGTTGAGACAATAGATATTTTCGGTAAAAATTTTTATGAAATGAACTTTGTTGCGCTCAGTTATAAATTTGTTGGGATTAAAACAAAATTATTACAAAAAAGGGGGGGTTAGCTAAAGTTATTAATTAAGAATAATGATTTTTGTTTCATTTTTGTGCGTAAAAAAGAAAATGGTGGACTTCTTTTACTTACTTGTCAGTAGACAAAGGACATGGATCAAACACACAACAAAAATCGACAATGGTCACAATTAAATATCACACATTGTACGTCACATTTTGAGAAATGGTTCACATAATTTATATTAAAATAGAGCAAATTAAAAACAAAATCATGGTACCAAGACCCACGCTTTTGGATGACACATCGAATGTGTCGACTGTCGCTATTGACAGTCTTGACAGGCAGACTGATGATGCTTATACGCCGAAAAACGGCGGTAATTTTGAATTTTAAGAGTTTTAAAAAGACAAGTATTAAGTTGAGAGATAAAATTAAATAAAGTTACTGCAGTGGTCTAAAGTTAACCTAAAGTACAAGTAGCAACTCCTCATACTCATACCAGTAGAATGTAGCACAATGGAAATAATCCAAGCATACAAAAAAGTAAAGAAGATAAAACGAATACAAGAAGTACCTTGCTAGAGTAGCAGAGTAGATGAACCCTGGCAGAACGTGCTTTTTGGGTCAAAAGCCTTTTTCCATTTTTAACACTTTGGTACAACCGACGGCATGGACTGGCCATGGATGTTTCAGAAAACACCTAAAAATGTTTCAGAAGGCTTAACTGACAACAGCCTGTACTACGGGAAACTTGATTCGGCCGAACACATAGTCTTTCACTGTACGAGTTGGAAAAGAGGTGGCACTGGAAATGGAGATCAATGGAGAAGCCACCGGGGGAAAATATAATTGACATAGTGCTAAGCGATATTAAAAACAGAGAAAAAAATCGAAAAGTACCTCAGCAAATAAACAAAAGGCAAAGAAGATTCTTATAGACCATGCATGCAGTATTACTCTCAGCTTGAAGTAATGCTCTGGCAGTTCCGGGATGATATGTGAAGGTAGATTTTTAGAGTGATCGAATCCAACACTATAAATTTATGAACATAGGTATATATGGTTATGGTTAAATCCTAAAGGGATTTATAGTTCTATTGTGTACCGTTAATTGGTGGACATCTTGTATATGCTAGGTTTCTTAACTTTTATGCGCATGATAAATGTCAGAAGCCTAATAGATATATTATTCTCAATATCAACAAACTTTTAAAATCGAAATCATTTGCATTCTCCAGTAATTAATATTAAAGATCACTATTAGCCAGAATTAAATGATTCATTTCTAGGTAACGAAAGTCGCTGTACTCAAAATTGCAACTCTATTTAATATGTTATGATATGTTTATGCAAAAATATTTTGGCCTTGATTGAGGTCATACGGATAACCTTTAGAACTAGAATAATTGGCCTGTATCATATCCTATTTTGGGAAAAACATATATTGTGAAAGCATCGACTCTTTTATGGCGCCTCCAAAATACTTGGCATATCTACAAATTTAGCCTTAGAGTCCATTCGCTCGCTATTTAAAATCATTAGGAGGTTAAAAGTTGAAGCATTTTGATGATTGTGTAAGCATATTTATTTACTTATGAAAAATATTATGAAAATCGATACAAATCTGTTTATATTGTGC
>MU195605.1:4089-15183 GCA_016904865.1 Pissodes strobi
AAATAGAAGAAATATTTATGCAAATTATGTTAATAACAATATGAAAAGATATACACATGTTAGGCCATCAAATATTAATTATCAATGAGTATAAAATATATAATGGTACAAATTATGATAATAACAATATTATGAGTTTCATTTTACCGACTTGTAATGACATATTGCAACACAGAAGCAAAACAATTCACCAAAATAAACCGTACACTCCGCTGGCTTCTGACTCTCTATCTCTCGTTCTCGAGCAATACGTTTCGGATATACTCCAAAAAACTTCGCAAAAACTAGACTTGAATTTATGACTTGATTTTTCTTTTACATGTATAAAGGGTGTCTCAAAATATATACATATATAGGGTGTCTCAAAAATGAATGTATCAGGTCTAATGAAATAGTATTTTAAAGAGGTGGGTTATCTCAACCTGGTCAAGATTGGTGGTCAGAAAAATATCCAGGAGGGCAGCGAATTCGTTCCTCTCCGAGATTTGAGTTGGTTTGTCTACAAGTTGAGTAAGCCAGCAGCTGATGGCAAATCCTTCAGTTTTTCTACCTTCGTTGTCGGTCTTGTTGTGATGTTTGAGCCGGTTGGTATTGTGGGCATTGAAGTCTCCCAGTAGGATTATTAAATTTCTGAATTGGGGTGATCGGCCTGTACTGAGTCAAAACTGGTAGCTAGTGCAAAAAAAAACTTTGGTAGGCTCTACCGCTTGGAGGGTGATAGAGACAACATATAAACTTGGTTACTCTCTTGGTGGGAAACTGCAGCCACATGACGTCAGGGTTGTTCAGTTCAAGTGTTTCCTCGCGGTCACATGAATGATCGCTTCGGACAAAAGGCATATTCCGAACTTATGTCTAAATCGGGTATGTAAGTCGTAACCAGTTTAATGTTGTTGTTGCAGAACTTACTTGTGTTTCTGTAAGAACAAGTATGTGTGGTCTATTTGCTTGTAGATCTTGGTGTACCGAATTTGTGTTTGTATTTAGACTTCTTATGTTACAGAAATCTATTCTAAATTGGTTTGGTATCTTTGCTGCCTGTGAAATGCGAAGCGGAATGAGGGGCTCCCAGGGCCACCCAGCGCCCGAAGATCCGAATGGCCGGGGTGTTTCCTTCTGGAATATTTTGATCCTGTAAGCACCATCATGTCCATATATTCCTGCTGTGGAACCCGGAACCACCCGCGCGGAAGCGGAACGTTATTCAGAAAAACCACTTAGTGCTTCCCAGTTCTGGTGGGGTGGTCTTTCACCGGACGATGCGAGTAGGCGTATGCATCTACCACCTAGAGCCGCTTCCAGTGGAAGCATCGGCCTCAGACTCATTGCTTTGGTGGTCCCTAGTCTGACAGGGGTAAGAAAGGGGTTTGTTGAATCACTCCCCAGTGATCAGCTTCAGACTTTGTACTTTGGAGTTCTTCAGCCTGGGGGAGGACGATGAGATTTGATGAGCCACATCTCGTGGCAACTCGGAACGGCGCACAGTGGAACAAGCTTATGGGAACGGTTGGACATGAAGTTTTTTACTTGCAACTTTCAATCCGGAAAAGTTAGGAATGACTTTTGTACACCGTAATATTGTATAAAGAGTGACGTCTTAAATTTGAAAAAATTAGTTGCTTTACATAATTTAAATAGGGCGACCCAAAAATATAGTGTTTTAAAAAAACATATTTTTTTAAAATGCCCATAACTTTGTTTAAATATCACCTAATTTTTTCGTTTTAAATTTTTTGGAAAGGAAGTGCTTTAAGTTTTACTAGAAAAAAATATTTTTCATAAATTAATACTTTATTATATAGGGTGGTCACCAAAAATGAGCCTTTGACAATTTGCTCATTTCTTAAAAATATTTTGTCCAATTTTTATAATTATTGTAGTCATTTTGGGAAGCCAAAATGCTTAACAAATCTAATGTTAAAAGTGACATTTCATAAATATTCAAGATGGTGAACAAATCTTAATATTAGGTTAGGTACCTTTAGGTACAGGGTGTTCACCCATAATGTCCCCCCCTTTAACTTTGTTAATTTTTAAGCTACAAAAAAATAAAAAACAAAATTGTAGAGTTTTTAACGTAGTTTTTGCACACGTAAAGGAAAAAACAAAAACTTGTATAGTATACAGGGTAGATCAAAAAGAAACATTTTTTTAAATCTAGCCCCCATTTTTTATTCGATTTTTCGATTCTACGTGAAATTCTAAGGATTTTTAATGTAACACGCTATATGCCTATTCCTAATACTTTAGGAGTTATTGACAGTTGAAGTCGATATTGTTTAATTATAATAATAATTCTTTAATCACTTTTAAAACAGAAGATACAAAAGCACTACTAGAAGCAATGAGGTCGAATTGGGAAAACTCAATATTTATACCTCAATGACTTCAAAAGCTAGACAAAAAGTTATATTCTTAGGTGGCTGTTGCCATAAAAAAATAAAAGAACAAACAAAATAGCGACTTCAACTGTCAATAACTCCTAAAGTATTAGGAATAGGCATATAGTGTGTTACATTAAAAATCCTTAGAATTTCACGTAAAATCGAAAAATCGAATAAAAAATGGGGGCTAGATTTAACAAAATGTTTCTTTTTGATCTACCCTGTATACTATACAATTTTTTGTTTTTTCCTTTACGTGTGCAAAAACTACGTTAAAAACTCTACAATTTTGTTTTTTAATTTTTTGTAGCTCAAAAATTAACAAAGTTAAAGGGGGGGGGGACATTATGTGTGAACACCCTGTACACCCTGCAAAATTTCTATGTGAGTCACTGGAGAAATATAAAATTTTGCTCATAAAGCTTCATCTTTCTCAAGTATACTGATGTATCACTTGTAGAGATCGGGTAAGAATTAAGAACTAAGAAGGTAAGTCAAAATTTTTTTGTTGACATCGTATTCATACTTTTACCTAATTTTTAATTTATTAATACAATTTTGCAAATAATATATATATTTTTTTGTATTTAGGCAGCTAAAAATATACATCTATTTTGTTCCCTGAATTCTTAACATCTTGCTTTGGTCTCGATATTAAAACATCTCTCCAGGACAACGTAAGTACATGGGTGATCCATGGCCTAGTAGTTTTTTTGTTTAATAATATTTATTTAGTGAATGGAGTTTATAGTTAAGCAATGAAATTATTAAGTTTTTTGCATTACGTATTATGTTAACACCCAAGACACCCCCTCCCCCCCTCCTATCTAGCAAGTTTGACCCTTTACGCATTAAGGTAAAATGCATTAAACGGAATTTAAAACACAAAAAAATAAGATCAATTGAAGTCCACTTAATTATTATGTATTTTTTGTATTGATTCGTAGTATTTTTCCACAAAATCCTTGATTTTTAAAGTACACGCCAAATTAAATTGATATTTTCTTAAAAGGTGGCAGCTAGGGGCAGCCAATTTTTTTAGATTATGATAGTAGACATCTTCCTCTATTAGATTTCATAAACAGTTTTGCGGGCGTTCCTGGGCGATTTTTTATAAGACCTTTTATAAAAAAATTTCTTAAAAAAAAAACATTGTATTTTTTATATAGGTGTAAACTCACCAATAATCTAATAACCACTATGAAAATATATAGCAAATATAGAGCACTATTTACCCTAATACCGTATTAAAAAAAATAATAAAAAGCCTATAAATTTTTCCTTGAATTTTATCAATTTAGAACTTTTTACTTTCACCCTGTATAATAATACAACTTTTTTAAAACAAAATAAAGCAACTATTTACAAATGCAACACTATAATTTTTATCACAGGAAAATTACTTTAATTTTATGCCCAATGTCCAACATTTAACACAGAGTCGTTCCACCGCGCACCGTGCGGCGGGGGCGTCACTCCCCATAATCAAACTACTCTCACCAATTTTACGTTCCTGCCTGCTAATACAATGCAGCCCCTCTTGTCACAAACTGTCATTGATCAGCTCCAGCCTTTGTACTTCGCTGTTCTCCAGTCTGGGGGAGGACGATGATATTTGATGGGCCACATCCCGTGGCAACTCGGAATGGGGGGGCATCACTCCCCGTAATCAAACTGCTCACACCAGTTTGACGTTCCTGCCTGCTAATACAATACCTCTTGTCACAAACTGTCATTTGTTTGCTCTTACTGATTTTTGTAGATTCCAGTTTTTTATATGTCCAAATATGAAAAATTCAAGTAATATAATTCGGAAGCACTTAAAGTTGTATACAGTGTATACCACAACAGAATTTTAGTATTTTGGACATATTTAAATATATTAAAAATATTTTCCTGGGTGAGCGCGGCGTTCACCTTTTTGTTTTTTTCGTCACTACAATCAGAGTTTTGCACTAATCGACCCGCGCGTCCGTCTTATCTCCACCAGTAGTATTATAGTGCGCCAAGCGAGTGAACCTTAACAACGACTGAAGGGGGTAGAGGACTAGCACGTAAAAAATCTTGCCTTCCCATAGGCGCACGAGGTTATTCTTAACATATTATTATTGATAATATTGATTAGTTAAATTTAATTACAGTTTTTTTTATATTACAGTCTTATAGTACAAAATATGTCATATAATAATATCTCATTTTTACAACAAGGATAGTATTCCATGATATTATTTGTTGTATGTATTACATAAATATGTTGTAGTAATAAGTAGAGTTCGTTTCCCGAAGGTTTTGTATTTACGTCATTGATGACGTCGCTTAATTTGGAAAAAAAAACGGTTTATCGTAGCTAATAATTCATATAAATTCTCTAGCATTCAATTTTTGTATTAAAAGTTAGGCAATATTGAAGCAAGTATGTTCCAAAACGCTCTTTATAGAACGTTCGGAATTGTTTTGTAATAAAAATTTTAATTTAGAAAGTTCAGTTAAGAGAGTTATCCGAAATATATAAAAATTAGTTAACCGCCAAATGCAAGAAAAATATAAGAAAGGTTAAAAATCTTCAAAGATATCATCAAATTAAGGGTCTGATATATAGGTTGTGTCGATTTTGCAAATTTTCTTTTTTTTTCGCTAGAAAAGGGGTGTCCTATAGAGTAGCTTAAGCCAAAAAATCGGAGGATTCGCCACATTTGAGCTGAAAAAATATCCGCATTTTGAGCCTAAATTGCCCTAGAAGGGCAAACTTCCACTACGACTTTCCCAGGTGTAACGTGAAAATATTGAAATTGTAACGTGAAAATAATGAAATTTTAGTAACCGACACCGCGGGCCTGGCACAGTGTTTCCAAAAGTTGCACATTTTCTTATGGGGAATAACAGTGTTGTTTACTATTTAAGTATATTTAATATTCCACTTCACGCATAACTCTCCGCTCGCTTCGGGGTGCGCAACCAAACAAAACTAACCCAAACTAACCCAAGGCATGCCGGAAATGAAAAAAAAATTGTAATTTGTCAGTCGAAAATATAAACATTTTTTAGTTTGTTTTTCCTCATTTGGGAATGTCTTGGGTTAGTTTGGGTTAGGTTTGTTTGGTTACGCCCCGGGAGCGAGCGGAGGGCCATATATGAAGTGAAATATTTGACGAATATATACATACAAAGGAATAGCGTAATCGAATGAGCGTCTCTTTTATTCCGATGAATGAATGCAAATGCACATTGAACAATCATCCAAGCAGCCACGTTTACCATACGGCAGGCAATGATATCATTATGACAGGATCGACCATCCCTTCATCTTCATTCAATCGGACTACTGGGAGTCGCGGTCAACAGCAATATGTCCTGGCATGACCACGTTGCTATCGTCGCAAAATCAGCCTCCCAGAAACTTGGTACGCTATTTCGCAACAAAAAATGTATACACCGCAGCAGTTGCTCTTGCTTTACAAAGCGCAAATAAGACCGTGCTTAGAATATTGCTCACACATCTGGGGTGCCACGCCAGAGCACACCCTAAAGCTACTGGATTCCGTCCGGAAGAGAGTTGTGCGTCTCGTCGGTGACCCGGAGTTGACCCGGAATCTGGATAGTCTGAAACACCGCAAACATGTGACCGAGAAATCCCTGTTTTACAGATACTTTTCCGGCAGATGTTCCCAGGATTTGGCCCGCCTTATCCCGCCCCTGACAACGCCTGTCAGACAGTCACGATAGATGGCAAGAGCGCACCGATTCGTCGTACAACTGGAGACACCTAGAACATCGCTTTACAAGAACTGCTTTGTCTGACGCACTGCATCACTGTGGAACTCACTCCCAGGACGCATATTCGGATGTAACAATCAAGATGTCCATTCGACTATGCCGAACGTTTCTTCATATGTGACGTGCACGATAGCATTTAGTCGGATGTCGTGTTACATAGAATCAACAAATAAGTCTTCAATTATTTAAACACTTCATGCATGGCCCTCCGCTCGCTTCGCTCACTATACAGGGGCTCAACAAATAGAAACTAACCAGATGCTAACCAAAACTAACCCAAAATGTTTATTTAATTTTTTTTTTATTTTGGGTTAGTATTGGTTAGCACTTGGTTAGTTTCTGTTTGTTGAGCCCCCGTAGCGAGCGAAGCGAGCGGAGGGCCTTGCATGAAGTGTTAAAATAATTGAAGACTTAATTGTTGATTCTATGTAACAGTCACGACATCTGACTAAATGATATCGTGCACGTCACATATGAAGAAACGATCGGCATTGCCGAATGGACATCTTGCCTGTTACATTCGAATATGCTCCCAGGACATCTGTTCCCCAAACTAACTATTCAAGAACCGTGTCAATCAATATCTTCGCACACACACCGCTCGTCGAGCAATATAGGATGTGCTACTGCCATAAAAAATCATTCACCTAAATAAAAAAAAGAGTAGAGACACTTATAGCACAGCTTATTCACTACCAGCTAGTCAACTCTGTCGAAATTCGGAAAGTTGGAGTGTCGGGCACTGCGCCCTGAGCGGTTCAGTTCCACAGTTGAATTTAAAATGAATTTTCGCTTCAAAATACATGAAAAATTCGTCCGAAGCCTCGGCTATCGCCCTGAGAGGTTCGGAAATTTCGGATTTTTATACATGTGTGCGTTTTAAAATAGTTTTTAAAAGGATTTTAGACAATAAAATAGTTATTTATGCAGCAAGTGTGTAAAGTGCACCTTTTTTATGAATGGGAATATTGATAAAAAAATTTAATTGAAATTGAATAAAAAAAAGGGTACTTTACACATGAGTAGCATACAAAAATTTTTTTCTTCAAACGTCAGTAAATCCGTCATTACTCGACTGTGTAGGCGGCCCTGAAGTTTCGTTTTTCCTCCGCCGGAGCTTTACTTTTCACTTTTCCGCCGGCGGAGGTAAAAGTGTTGTCATAGCAACATAGATAAAATACAAACAGACAACAAAATATGCGTCAACAACTCAAGATTTTTTAAACTACAATTTGTATTTATCACTCAATTTGTGACTACATTTCTAGAAATTACTAATTTAAGAACAAATTGGTTATTATTTAATCGAACTTACTCAATAACTGCTTATCAATACGGAATAAAACGCAATCGGAGACTCAATCTTAAAAAAATAATTATTGTTGACAGATGTCCACTGACAGCTTAATGTTACATTACTATAGCAACAACCTGTGCCTATTCATCGACACCGGTCTAAGCCGCCTTGCGAACCCACTTATCTTTAATAATAATTAGATATTATTACTATTTTATTTGGAGGAAAAGTTACTTTTCATGGCTTGCTCTCTATTACCAGCCTCACTCATTTCGGCTGTTAAACACGAGCGCGCCATGAAAAGTAACACTTTTCCTCCATATAAAATAATATACTATTCTACTACCGAAAAATATATGAAAAAACAAAAATAGTATTAAATTACTTTACGCACTAGTGCGTAAAATAAATTATTTTACACACTAGTGCGCAAAATAACTTATTTTACGCACTGCACATTAAAAAAGCCTATTTGACGAATCTTAGAGAGTGCGTAAAGTGAGTATTTTAATCACGGTAGTAGAAAAAGCATATTTTAAATTAAACCAACTGTCAAAAGTATTATTCCGATGCCCAGGCGTTTAAAACAATATTAAGTCATGACTCTCTTCTAAAATTTGCAAAACTTGGTTATTGACTTTCCCAAATCAAAGGATGCCGCCGCAAGATGAATAGCTGGTAGTGAATAAGCTGCGCTTATAGCGCACCATTTTTCTAACGAATTTTGCTAACGAAACTACAGTAAACGTCTGGCAACAGTGTGCCTTCTTAAAAATCTTTGTTTTCGCTATTGTGACAGTTGACAGTAAAAAGGATATTGACAAGTAAAATTTAATTTTGTTTAATGGGGCTATGGTCACAGAATTATTCTGTGCTATGGCTATGAGTCGCTTTAAATTAGGACCGGAACAAAACGGAGGTCTCTCGTTCGACGCAAATGTATCCTAGTTAATATTTTCACCTGACAATTGATTTTCATATGTGTTTTGTCTATATTTCTAGTGCTTCTGTGAAGTGGTGCTGAAAATTTGTGTCAAAACTCGAACTTTGAGGGCATTTTTTCGCAAATGTAGCGGGTCTTCCGAGTTTTTTGGCTTAAACTACTATATAGGACACCCCCTTTCTAGTGAAAAAAGAGAATTTGCAAAATCGACAAAACCTATATAGCACCAGACCCTACAAACCAAATAATATAAATAACCACACAGTTCGGCATCGGCAATTTCCACGCCAATGGCTAAAGCAAGTCGCTGCCGAAATTTTAAAATATGTAAAAAAAAATTAGGTGTTGGTCTAGGGTCAAAGTGTATTTAATATATCCTGCGACCAATCACGAAACTCCCTCCCGGCTAAAAATCAAGTAAACGTCGCACTGTTGCCTATCGTCGCGTATTTTAAATAGCTTGAAGGCGAATAAAATATAAACATTATAAATATTATAGTATACTTATTCCGTATTCCGTATTTCCCTGTGTAAATAAAATAGTAAATAATAGAAGGCACTAGTATTAAGGAAAATAACAAAATTAAGTATTCAAGTAGGAAATATAAATATGTAAATTCACTATAGGAAACTAGACAGAAAATAAATTAGGATTATTGGGAAAAAAATGTGGCAGCATCTAAATATGCGAGGATATTTTTTGCCCTCATTCTTTCCGTCTAGGTTCTTTCATTTGGCAAACAATAGGTACAAGCGCACTTAAGTGATTTTGTCGATGCAATGAGTTTAGTTTTACTGGAAGCTTCTTAGTGCACGTATCTCGGAAAGTGAGCGGAGTGCTCACCGGCGAGTATCAACATCACTCAATTTTGTCATAACTTGGTAAGTGTAAACTACTTATAGTTTGTATTTTCATAGTAAAGTAATGTTGTTTTCTTTATTGTTTTGTAGGTGGGTGACTTAATAATGGATCCCAAAGAAGAAGCAAGACTTTTGAAAATATTTGAGGAACTGGAATAAGAAGAGCTACTTGGTAGGGAAAGTAGAGTTCTAGAAGAAAAACTAGAGGACGAAGAAAGTGATGAATACAGTGTCGAGAATAATTTGAACTTTAATATAGATTCTGAGTTATCTGCCGACGATTCTGATGATTATGTGATTTCTACGCGTTGGTCAGAAAATGTTCCAAATTTTATAGGGAAGGACAAGAAAAGACAATTTGGAAAGTTCATAGGAAACCTAAACGTGGTCGTACCAGACGCCATAATATAATTACCCATTTACCGGGAGTAAAAACCGAAGCAAAAACTGCGCAAACTTCGTTTGAAACTTGGAACTTATTTATAACGGACCAAATTATTGAAGAAATTGTGCGATGTACAAATGTTTAATTATCAAGTAGGTATCCGTGTCAACTTTTCCCGTACGAGGGATGACGTAAATACAGATGCTGAACAGATCAAAGCTGTTTTTGGTATCTTATGTATAGCAGGTATTTTAAAATCAAGACGTACCAATCTGAATGATCTATGGGCCTCTGCACCGGAATTCTTTAGGCTGGTAATGTATAAAAACCGTTTTACTTATTATTACATTCGTTACGTTTTGACGATATTCACACAAGACATGAAAGAAGGAAATTCGACAAGCTTGTCCCGATAAGAAACATATTTGAAGAGTATCAGGAAAGATGTCAGGCTTGTTACAGTCCAGGCGAAAACCGCACGATCGACGAAATATTGGAAGGGTTCCGTGAACGTTGTTGCTTCCGTCAATACATTACAAGCAAGCCTGACAAATACGGAATCAAAATATTTTCTTTGATAGACAACCGTTTATTTTACACAATAAAAATGGAAATTTATGCTGGCAAACAACCAGAGGGCCTCTTTCAGCTCGATAACAGCCCAGCTAGTGTAGTGAAGCGTTTGTGTGAGTCAATAGCAAACTCTGAGTGGAATGTAACATGTAATAACTGGTTTACGTCAGTTTCATTAGCTGTAGAAATCCTAAAAAATAAAAGATTAACGTTGGTTGGAACAATACGCAAAATCAAGCGCGAAATTCCATCAATATTTTTTTCTACTGAAGGGAGACGTTTATGTAGCAGTATTGTTTGCTTTTGGAAGATATTGCCTATTAGTCTCCTATGTGCCCAAGTTAAAAATAAATCAGGAGTTCATACGGTAGATCACTTTACTTTCAGGTGGCCTGTCACAGTATTTTTTTCAGTGCTTAATATTGCAGGAATATATATGTCATATTTAGATCCAACCCTATGGACGCAATAGATCCAAGGCGTTTATATCTAAAAGGTTTGGCAGAAGAGCTTGTGAAACCGTACATGATGCGACGTGTAACCCTAACATTGTTATTCTTCTAAGCTTGCAAATTAAACAATATTTGAACCTACCTTTAACAGAAAGACAAAATTCATATTATCTTTTTAACCCTTTAATAATTATCTGTTGCCTTTAAATTAATTATCCAGATATGCAGAATTATAAAAATGACATAATGAGCATTGATCATTCATTATATTATTCTCGTAATATAGATAAACAAAATAACATAACAACCTGCATTAAATACCTTTAAATATGTGATTTATGCAATTTGAAATATAAGCAACACATATTTTTGGTATTAAAACTAATTGTTGCCCACAGAATTCAACTAAGATATTATCAGAAATT
>JAEQML010073014.1:0-15031 GCA_016904865.1 Pissodes strobi
AACTCTATTAAAATTGATTATTACGTGTCGGAACCGCTTCAAATTACTAAAATAAGTTGAGCAAAAATGAAACTAACCGAAAGTTGATTGGACTACTAACCCAAACTAACCAAATCTATCAAAATTGATTATAACGTATCGGAACCGGTTCAAATGACTAAAATAAGTTGAGACTAAGTGAAACTAACCGAAAGTTGATTGGACGACTAACTTAAACTATCCAAATCTATTAAAATGGATTATGACGCATCGGAACCGGTCCGGATGAAAAAAGTCAATCAGTTACACGTACTATTAACATATGTCAAAAGAAATAAATAATGATGTATACGAATATTTCATGATGGATATATCGTTGTAATGTTATTGTAATACGTCAAAATGTATGTTAAAATATTGTAAATTCATTCCTTATTAAAATACGACTATGTACGATTCTGTCAATCAAACGTTTTATGAAAATGTCAAATGTGACAGATGAATATATTCGTCAATATATCCCTTATTATAACAGATATGGAAAAATTGTTGAGAGCGACGCAGACGCATATCTGTATCCATTACGTTAAATATTTAGTGAATGTTGGAGCCCAACGAAGGTATGGTATTTTTAAGTGGAACATATCAATATGGTGATTATCCACCTTCTTTACTTCTTTTAGTTTCGGACCCTATTGCATTGCATTCTTTAATGATTAAAAATATATGTCAAGATATAATACTTAAATATGTCAAAATGTTAACAATGTATTTTGACATTAAAAGACACGTGCAACTATCGCATTTGATAGTTACAGCTGTCAAATTCGTTTATATTAATCTGACATATGTCAAAATACATTGTTAACATTTACGATTTATTCGAAATAACTTTGTTATTAAAGGTCTTAATCATTAAAGAATGCAATGCAATAGGGTCCGAAACTAAAAGAAGTAAAGAAGGTGGATGATCACCATATCGATATGTTCCACTTAAAAATATCATACCTTCGTTGGGCTCCAACATTCACTAAATGTTTGACGTAACGGATGCAAACATGCCTCTGCGCCGCTCTCTCATAACATTTTTGAAAAAGGTTCGAATTTTTCTAAATTAAAAATCGGTAATTGATAGAGTAATAAAACCTATACAAAAATTGTCGTATATTTTTTTGTGTTTAGTTAATAATTAAGTGAGAAAAATTAATGAAATACAATAGGAAACCGAAAAAGTTTGATTCATTTACGATTTATTCGAAATAACTTTGTTATTAAAGGTCCTATCGAAAAAAAAGTATTAAGATATATTGTAGTGAAATTCAAAACATATTTTTCTGCCCAAACCAATTTATTCCAACTGTCATTATTCTATAGATAATTGAAAATATATCTGAAGCATATATCGTGTTCATTTATAACATTTTTTCATTGTTTTCATGTGTCAAGTTCAAATATGGTTGTTATCCTATAAAATATAGCGTAAAGTTATACAATTGATAAAACAAAAAATATGTATTGGATCATATTCACATTTACACAAACAGTTAGCATAAAACAATGGGTTAATTTAAGAAGATAGTCATAATAATGTATATTTAATGAATATTTTTGACATATTATATAAAAAAATGGCATATGTCAAATGACGACATTAAAGTAGTGGCAAAAAAATTAATTTTATGTAACATCTCTCACTGTCATATTAACCCATAATATGTAACATAAAATTAGCTAAATTTTTTAATGATTAAAAATATATGTCAAAATATAATACTTAAATATGTCAAAATGTTAACAATGTATTTTGACATATGTCAGATTAATATAAACGAATTTGACAGCTGTACGTGTCATATTTCATTTCCAAACGATAGAGCATCGAAAAATACAAATGTTTTGTTAAACAATTTTTTCGATATCTGTTATATTAAGGGAAATATTGACGAATATATTCATCTGTCACATTTGACATTTTCTTAAAACGTTTGATCGACAGAATCGTACATATTCGTATTTTAATAAGGAATGAATTTAGAGTATTTTAACATACATTTTGACATATTACAATGACATTACAACGATATATCCATCATGACATATTCGTATATACATAATTATTTTTTCTTTTGGCATATGTTAATAGTACGTGTAACTGATTGACTTTTTACATCCGGATCGATTCCGATGAGTTATAACCAGTTTTAATAGATTTGGTTAGCTTGGGTTAGTCGTCCAATCAACTTTCGGTTAGTTTCACTTAGTCTCAACTTATTTTAGTAATTTGAACCGGTTCCGATACGTTATAATCAATTTTGACATATTTGGTTAGTTTGGGTTAGTAGTCCAATCAACTTGCGGTTAGTTTCACTTATTCTCAACTTATTTTAGTCATTATTACGTTACGTTAAAATCAATTTTAATAGATTTGGTTAGTTTAGGTTAGTCGTCGATTCAACTTTCGGTTCGCTTCACTTAGTCTCAACTTATTTAATCATTTATTGAACCGGTTTCGATAAGTTATAATCAATTGTAATATCCGGGGAGGTGGGGTATAATTCCCACCCCCACTGATGACCCCGTGATACGGGGTCATCTCTCGTCATATTTTCGATCCGAGGCTCCGTTGCAGAAATCGGTAAAATATGTTTTCCCCCAAAATCCCTCCTTAAATTAGAGCCCCTCCCCCCATATGGTCAAAGGTAGCCCCCCATGAGGCGCACATACCATAAAAATTTCGACCCCATAGCTCTTCCCGTTCTACCGAAATGAATTATTTTAGTTTCTTTCTTCTCACCCCTCTCCTGGCCGAAGGAAGGGGTCCAGTTTTCATCCAGGATCGTCAATTTACCCCGGCTACATGTCCTAAAAATTTCAGCCCTCTAGCTATACTGGAACATGCTTAATTAAAGGGGCGTTTCACTTTGAAAAGCGTTTCAATTTGATAAGCGTTTCATTTTTTCTGACTTTACCCTCGTTTAAAAAGTGACTTCAATAATAAACCAAAGGAAACGCGTTCACGCAAAAATTTTGTCGTCGACGACTGTACTAAACAAATCTCGGACTAAAGTAGACTGGCAAGCACGTGGAGATGACAGTTGGCCGGTTTACCTTCCACTCCAAATTTTTGGGCGGGATTTATGTTGTCGCTTTTCTGCGGTTTTTATTCTCGGGCTAAAGTCTGCCACAAAATTAAATGTAAAAGTGAAAATGACATTTCGCTTTTTATGAAGACTGCAATATTTATGATCAGTCTGACCATACATACATTTAGATTATCTCTCTAGGAATGTATACTTGATCAGAATAATCGCAAGTATTAGAATTGATATTTAATTTCGAGACAGATAGTACAATTTTTTTTGGAGTTGGCATTTAACCTTTGTAATTAAATTTTAAAATGCTCAGTCTAGTGGTCCTATTATCATAAGTAGGTATTTAGGTTTTCAAATTATTTTCAGACATGGCATGACTTGAAAAATGCTACCAAGGCAAAAGCAGCAGTGAATAGAAGAAGCCAGAATAGAACAGGGGGCGGCATTTCACCAATTCATGTATTAGACCCTGAAGAAAACCAAGTGCTTGCTATTCTTAATCCGGTGCAAATTGAAGGTTTGCCAGTTGTGGAAACAGTCACTGAATTTAATTTTGATGACTTTGAAGTCCTTGTAAATGAACCAATTCCAACAATACAAATTAGAGAGGAACATATAGAGGATGAAAATGCTAATCAAAAAAATTTAAAGGCAAATTTCAACATAAATTCAAAGAATAATGACAAAGGAGGGCAAAAGAAACAAAATCGTAAAAAAAATAGTGAAAATCGCATGCAGAGGCTAACACATACTATCCAGGCCACAGAGAAAATGAGTATTCAAATGGCAGAGAAACTAAAAATAAAAAAAATACATTACAGAGAAAAGTTAGCCCTAATTAAAGAAGATATTGCTGCAAACAACAGAATTGCAGATGCACTTGAAGGTGTGGCTGCAGCTTTAAAGTCTGGATTTAATAATTTTTGTGATACGTTAGTGTAGAATTAGTTTTCATTTCAGTTCCTTTTTTGTATGTTAGGGTCTGAGTTTAATTAAATGAAGTAGCTACAAAAAGCGTTTTTTTATTTATTTTCCAAACTGAAATGTTACATCCATATTCAAGTTTAAATACTGCTTTTATTATGAAAGAAAAAAAATAATTCAGTAATAATTATTGGAAATAATTTCTAATTATTCTCTGCTGGACTTGTCGTCCGGCTAACAGATCACGATTTGCTCGAGGGCCTCCAATATTGTCTAGTTGTGGATTTCCTCCAATATTTATATTACCAAAATCCACTTCTGGATCATCTTCTATATCTACGAGTGGCACATTATTTTCAATACAGATATTATGCAGCACACAACAAGTATTAATGATTTTGCAGCATTTCTCTGGCTTATAATGAAGAACTCGGTACTTTAGAAGACATCTAAAGCGCATTTTAAGCACGCCATTGCAGCGTTCTATCGTACAGCGTGCTTGCTTGTGACAATTGTTGTATCTTTCGCCAGGAGAGCCTGATTCTACATTATCTAATGGGGTCATGTCATCAGCCAGGGACGTAGGGCATAACCAGAATCACCTAAAATATTTCACAAATCAATAATCAATCATAAAAAAAATGTAAGTTCAAAACAGTTATATTTTTGTTTAAGTAGATAAATCAGTAGCTCTACATAGTCAAAATTAACAAAGTTCATTTATTATCATTTTAACTACCTAAACTTTTTTAAATAATTTTTTAATACAAATTAATTATAAATAAATCTATATCTATTATACAATTAATTTGTAAAAATACCTAGCAATAGATAATCTGTGGCACCTCTTTGATGCAGAGCTGTCATATAGTTAAAAGCAGCACTGTTTTGACAAATAAAGCTGTCATTTGTTGATCCAGGATATCTGGCACACACATTTAATATTTTCAAGTCCCTGTCACACATCTGTAAAAAATTATAAACCAAATTACAAAAAAAATTTCATTAATATTGCAAAAATATTAAGGGCTAGTTTCATCATCAATTAATTAAGCTCAGTTATTTTTATTTCTCGGTTAAACTTGATTTTTGACTTATAACGCATGTTATAATCGTCAATTTCAACCGAGGAATAAAAATAACAGCTTTATTCATCTATGGAGAAAATGGCCCAAACTAACGGGTATAATAAATAGTAAATAGGAACAGTAATTGTGAGAAAACTAAAACAAATAGGTACCTATTTTTGTTCTTTTATGGCCTAGCTTAGAATTTTTATGCTTGTAAATACTTACCAACTGTATGTTTATAGAGTGGTATCCCTTTATATTGACAAACATGTGCTCTGTGTCACTTTCTGAGGGGAAAATTGCTACATGAGTGCAATCAATGCAACCCATTACCTCAGGAAATATACATACTATTATACATAAATAATTTTAGGAAGTTATCTGCTTACCGTGCTCTTGTATCTTGTAATTCTTGGGCATTACGTGGAAGTCTTACATATGAATTTAAAATCTGAGGGCTGTTAAGTGAGTTGGTGACTTTTTCAACAGCATGACTAACAGATTAAGTGGGAAACCCCATGCATCACACTATATCCAACATCTGTTTGATATGATCCTGCAAAAAAGAACCGTAATGCTGTGAGGATCTGTATAAAATAAACATCTGAAATTAATTACTGCTATGTATAAGGCATCCCTGAAATTACCTTTGTTTCAATATCTAAGGCTGATAATCTTGTTGGATGTGTCATGAGTGGTTCCAACAAATCAACTAGTTCTATTGCCAAAAGTTTAGATAACCGGTATATTTTAATGAACTGGTTGTCACTATGTTCTTGAAAAGCATCCCTATGCTGAAAGACTATTCGATGATTATTGCCATCAATTTCGGCAATTTCCAATGCCTCAATCCCTCCCAAAAGGGCCATATCTTCCAAATTAGCCATAGTAAATAAACTTATTTACAAATTGTAAAATAGGTACACCTACAAAAAAGTGAAAGATATAAATTTCTTAAGTTTTAGTTCGTTACCAAAGAATACCTGCGAAAACTCCAAATCTCGTTTTCCCAGAAAAACCGAGATATTAACTTATTCACAAATTATAAACAATACACAAACCATATATTTAATACTATATTAAATATATGACACAAACTCAAAAATCTGCAAAAGTGAGGTTAAAATATCACAATTCGTATACGGAAAATCGAATCCGCCTAGCTCGACCCATTCGATGTCAATTCATACGAAAAAAGTCGCATACGGATTTCAAGAATTCAAATTGTCAATTTTATTCGAATTTTTCCGAATATCGCCGAATACGGATTTATTTCAAGAATTGGGCCCCTGGAGGCATCTGTGTATATCAAGGTAAAAGAGATTGAATTTTTCTATGATTAGTTTAAACTTTTCTTTAATGATTAATTCATGTTTGTGTCTATTACAATTTACTATTTTGATAGAGGAAATCAGATTTTCATAATCCATTTCATAGCATGGAAGGTTGACATGATTTATAAATTTTGTTTAAGTAAGATAAGAATTCACGCACCATTTCTATCAAGTAAGTCACCTTATTATAATTAATGATACCTATTCTATGTAATAGAAAATTACGACTCTCCAGGATGATCTTTAAAATGGGGCAGTTTTGAATGCTTATAATTTTGGTTAGGAATTTAATAGTTAAATGTTTTCTTCTCTGCTCCAAATCAACAGTGGAGGCTTCCGCCAAAAGAGCTACTCTTGCTGTAGATCTCATACAACCCAAACATATATGCAAACCTTCATAAAAAATGTAGTTTATTTTTTTTTTAAGTTATTTTGACCAACTAGTTTAATAAGAATTGACCCAAAATCTAAATACGAAACCACCATGGTTTGGAAAATTATTAATAATGTAGCAGGGTCTACTCCCCAACATACTCTACAAATAGCTTTCAGAATGTTAAGACCTTTTTTAGCTTTATTAATTATGTACTCGATATGGATATTCCACTTGAGGTGTTTGTGTAAATGAAAACCCAAGTATCTAACTGAAGATTCATAATCAATTTTTTTATTGTCAATTTTAATTGGGGGTGGGGGGGATAAAGATTTTCTTCTACCCTTAGTAAAACATACTGCTTCACATTTATTTATAGCCAATGTTAGATATCTTTTCTTGAGAAAGTTATTCACCTTTTCTAATGCTAAGTTCATAGCTTCATTGTTGAAATCCTTAATGAATAACACTAAAATAAATCATCTGCGTAACCTATTATTTTAACTGCACCAAGAGAATTGTACTTCAAGGTGAACCTTGTGAGATCCTTTTAGTGGCTAAGAATGGACCCATGAATGAACCGTCGTCCTTCCTGGTATAAATCAATCTATTTCTTAAAATTTTAAGAATTAGGTTATTTAATTCAATAGGGATTTTCAAAATATTAATTTTATTATAGAGTTTATAGATATTCACATTTTCGTAGGCTGCCTTGATATCTAGAAAGACAGGAAAAACTGTTTCTGAGGTCAGGAAGGCATTATATATACTTAAATGAGGTTAAATATGCCGCACAATCATAAATCCCCGTTCCCTTACGAAACCCAAATGGTTCGTTACTAAAGTAATTATGAGGTTCTAACAGAGCCGGATTTAGGGGGGTGCTAGTGGTACTAATAGCACCCGGCGGCAAATTTTGGGAGGCGGTGGGCGGTGTTCTAACAAAAATTAAAGATTTATTTTTAGGTAAACATAAGTTGCAGAATTATAAAAACGCAGTCTCTTTAGTAGTATCATAGAGATACAACCAAACCGATTGAAGTAGCCTCTGATAATTAAACAAATTCAGCAGTCAAAATATTTTTCAATTAGTGTAGATTCTACACCAGATATTACGCATAATGATCAACTCATGTAACGCTCAGTTCCCAAACAAATACAAACTTAATTTACATAAATATACAAGTTTACAATAATCTCCAACTTCACAATAATCTCCAAGTTCACAATCGGTGGTACAGCCTTTAGTGCAGGAACAATGGCGGCCCCCAGCTTTTAGACAGTGGAGAAGGGTCGTGGTGAGTTATAATGCCTGAGCGCCACGCGGTTAACTTATCGCCATGCCCTGATGCTGGATCTTCAGTGAGATTCGACCAATAACCACGAATTGCTCTCCTCCCCGCTGTAACCTATTGAAAAACTTGGAAGGGGAAACAAAAAGAAATATCACCCCAATTAAACAAAAATAACAAGTGTATATTCCGTATTGGTGACTATACTTTTGAATTAAATAAGAAAAATAATTGCTACAAGAAGAATTTCTTGTATATGTAGCTATGACAATTAATATATATATGTATGCTAAAGATGGAATATTAAAAGTAACGGTTTAAAGTTAATTAATACTTCATGTTATATCTACGGCGCCCTATGAATACGAAGACGTGATCACGTGTCGTTTACATGCCCTTGATTGGTGCTATCAACCTATACGGTACAAAAATATGATAACTTCTTCTACTTCTACACTCTAAATAACTCTAATCAATAAGCGAGAAGTTAACGTGCTAGTTCAAATTAATGTACTAGATTCATGTAAGTAAAATATTCACCTATTAAATAGTATCCGTACCAGAGGTAAACCTATATGATTACGCGTCGATACGCTATGCTTATAAGCGAACAGTTCCAAAAATATTTATATTATACGACGCTGAAAAGAAGTAAAACACGCGAACAAGACTACGCTGACATGAATTAATAACACACCAAAACTATCCGGATTAGCTGGATAATCCAGTATACCTATGCTAACTATTGAGAATAATTCGTTACTCCCAAATAATTTGAAGGTAACTATATTTTAAATCAAGTCGTACCATCAATACTTTCATTAAGCAAATTCATCCGAAAATTTAATTTAATTCGCCCTAAATCACCAATCAAATAAAACACAATAATAAAATGAAATAAAATAAAAGTCCCAAAATACACTATATAATATCCTAAATTAAGACTTATCTGATACGTTATCAAGCCAACAGTGAGTTCATCCAGGATCCAGGTGTTCGTCGAATCACTGGAGCGTCAAGGTCGAGGAGACACTCCGTATGCGTTGAGGCTTGAATCAGACAGCGAGACACGCAGTCAATTGATGGTTACTCCGAAACCACGTGTTGTCGGAGGAGTCTCAGCATGCAGTCTGGAAACTCAGGTAGGAAACCCGAACGTAAGAGGACAATAGAAGGCCCATAAAAACCAATAATCCAAAAATAAAATTCCAAAAATCCGGAAAAACAGAAATCCAAAGATAGAAACAGGAAAAGGAAAACCCCTGAAACAAATAGGGCAAATTAGAACTGTGATCAAACCAAAATATGAAGGAAACAGGTACGGAACCTCAACAAATAACAGATCAAAACAATATCTGTATCAACATTACTCAAACATCATACCTTTAGATGTTAAACGGGGTTCAAGTGTGTGGCAGCTCTCGAAAATCAAATCCCCAAACGTGGGTGCAGGTGGTCGAATCTACAAATCTTCCTTCATCTACAATCATTCATCAGACGAGACACCATCGACGACCACAATCCTGCTCAAAGGCTTCGTTGAATAATCCCCTAACTAGGGCACTGTATATTTCACACTAAATATCAGTATCTCAACGAAAATTCCCAATTTCGAGAGCTCGGCACTGAAACCTACTGGTTCCTTCAAGATCACATAAAGACTAAATTGGCTTGCTCCGAAATGACGAGGCTAGCAGAATTAACATCGCGCCGGCCCAACATACTATGTTGCCAACAGCGTCCCCATTTGTGACAAAGTACTAGAAAGTTATGATGTCATACTACCGGATTCACCAAATCAAGCGCTAAAGCGACTCATTATCGAAATGATTTAAATCAGTCAGAATCTACTTTTATATGCTTGGTGGGAATATATAACCCACGCGTTATGCGGCAGTCTAAAATTACAATCAACACGCGCCACTAATAGCATTATGCCAAACAAGGCATTACCTTGCCAACCGTGTCGACCGTGAAGACCACGCGCTGTCACTTATATCGCCAAACTTACCCCCATAGACTATATGAAACATAGAACAATTTCCCTTGCGTGGGTAGAATCTACTCCGAGCTGAAATATTATCGAACTTTAATAATGGAGAGTCCGTGTAATACTGCGTCAATATAGGGCTAAACATTGATACCATCCAATATAATCAGCAAATTCAAGCGTATGATAGCTAAATCCTACAATAAATGCAACGCGAATTACAGTGGTTCTCGAGTCGATATCGACGGAGGGATCCGATGCGATTTCCACCGGTCGTGTAGTCTATGGTTTAAAACCGGAGTGACATGACATACTTCTAACAAACGTCAATGTTTCATTCCCAAAATGAAAATATTCCGTAATCACCGAAGCAAAACAATATATTATCAAATATAAATCAACGAGAAAATTACCACAGAATGACCATCAAGTGTACAAAAAGTAAGTTATAATTACAGTGTTAGATATCCCTAAATAACCTTAAAATATAACTCGGCATGTCCAAACTCCAATTACTCGGCTAATCTCTAAACAATCTATCACTGTTGTTTTATTTTAGACACAACCCTCCAAGAAAGGCGAAAATATATTCTTGATTCCAAAATACCTCGAATCAGCATTTAAAAACCATAATTAACAAGGCCGAAAACAGTGGATGGCCATCAAGGTGTATTATCGAACTGAAATAATGAAAACAAGCCAAACGATTAGAAGAAGGGTTTCTTTCTCCATTTAGAAAGACAGCATAATAGGACAAAACCAAGGGGAAAATACCAATATACAACGAAGCTTTGTGGTTCCAGCTGCAACAATATATCGTGTGTGTAAAGTTAATTCGTTCAAAAGAAAGCATGTGCATTTGATATATCAAGACATAAATATGAACTATTTGCTTTAGAATACCTAGTTTAATAGATTGGGTTCCATGCTTTTCCAATACTAGTCCTATTGTGGTGATTATCTAATTTTTGTAGTCTACTTTAATAAATAATATGATGTTTGATTCTTTTCCCTCCAGAAATAGATCAATTTTAGTCGACCACGCACGTAAATTTTTATATTGGTCCTTCGCCATTTCGTCCAGAAACCAGGTGATAGTATAATATATAATCGTAGCCTGTTACACTGACTTTTATTATAAGGTACTGCTCTGATAAAAGTGATAAAGGTATGCCTTCGGAACGTTTTATCACATTTTTGGAAAATGGTGAACACAAGAGCGAAGAGATAGAAACTAAACAATGCGTATTAGTACTTCCTGCTATGTGACAGCACGGTCATTGTGCTGAAGCGTAGTAGCAAAACTGAATATCATAGCCATTTTGTGGGGTTTTAAACTATACGCGAATTATGTGTTGAAGTCCAGGAGGAATTTATGAGCATTTGAATATGAATTCATATTGCGCTGCAACACAGGAAGAATTAAATGTGTTCGCGATGCAATCAATTTGCAGCAAGAGCTCTCGTGGTCTAGAGGTCTAGATGGTTAGGTCTCAAATCGGCGGCTTTCGGCGGTCCGGGTTCAAACTCCGTTGCTTTTTTTTCATTTCTTTTTAAGGTTAAGTTTCTAAACAGTTTTTTTATTTATTTTGGATCTGTCTTGGGTTAGTTTGGGTTAGCACCTGGTTAGTTTCCTTTTCTTTTTTTTTTTTCTTTATTTTGGATATGTCTTGGGTTAGTTTCGATTAGCACCTGGTTAGTTTCCTTTTCTTGAGCCCCCGGAGCGAGCGGAGGGCCATGCGAAAAGTGAAATATTTTGTTTTCCTGTATTTTAACACAAGTGTTGCAGCGCAGTATGAATTCATAATACGCGTTCATAAATCCCTACGTGATTTCTGTGCTGGCGCACGGTATTTTTAAACTATCTTGACAATGGTTCATTTAATTCCTCCTGTATTTTAACATATTGAAGTGTTGGAGGGCGGTATGAATTCATAATACGCGGAAACAATAGCTAAATTGTGTCTAAGTTTAAATGACTGCAGGCGTCAATCATATGACAATGCCAGCAATATCTATGTCTGGCTCTTACAACGGCTTACAGGCAAGAATTAAATCAAGAATCAATTTAGCTATTTATATTCCTTGTGCAGCGCATTCGCTGAATTTATTTATTTTTTTATGTAAATTTAAGATATATATGTATTTTTCTCTTCCTCAACACATCGTTGGCAAATTTTAAATAAATTCCTTGAAAATGTATCTGGGAAAAATACCTATACATTAAAACGTGTAAATATAACGAGATGGTCTTCTAGATTTGAATCCGTTAATATTTATAGTATTTATAGTACCTACGAATTTTGAGAAGCCGGAGGTTCGTGCCAAAGCCCAGTCTCATCTAGTGACATTAGGTACCTTAGAATTTGGCTTTCAAGTAGCAGTTTGGTCTGATGTGTTAGAAAGAGCAAATAGTGTTAGCCAGTCTTTGCAGGCTGTAAATATAGATTTAACTATTTGCTTAAATCTTCATATTTCTTTAAAAGATTTTTATTTATCACTTCGAGATAAATTTGAATACTATGAAAAAGATGGTCAAATCTTATCTCAAGAACCTAACTATAAATTAAATCAAAGACTACGGAAAAAATACAATTTGGGGAGACGGATAATGAAGAGACAAGATGCGTACCCAAGTATTTTATAGAATAATAGACCAAATTATTTGTGATCTGGAAAAAAGAGGACAAGCTTATAAAATTGCAATAAAGTCATTCCTATTTTCATTAAAATCTCTCGAGGATGAAAACATATTAAATGCTGCCAACAATTTAGCTCTAGTTTATCAACCTGACCTAGATCAACTATATTTTGGTAAGGAATGTGTTCAGTTAAAAAAATGTATAATTTTTCTTGACAAAGAATTTTCAATGTCAAATGCGAAAAATTTGATGCATTTATTGTATTCCAATAACATTGTTTCAACGTTTCCAAACGTTGAAATCATTTTAAGGATTTTTTTGACCCTTATGGTGACAAATGCAAGTGATGAAAGGCCATTCTCTACTCTAAAAAGAGTTAAAACATATTTAAGGAACTCGCTTTCACAAGAAAGGCTTAACGCTCTTTCAGTATTATACATAAATTCCGACTTATTCAAATCTTTGGATTTTAGTAAAATATTA
This sequence comes from Pissodes strobi, assembly GCA_016904865.1. NCBI lineage: Eukaryota > Metazoa > Arthropoda > Insecta > Coleoptera > Curculionidae > Pissodes > Pissodes strobi. Next base: position 13,180 of record JAEQML010073014.1, read on the forward strand.
GACAAATTTGCCCATACTAAATCGCGAAAATTCATATTTAAGTAACGCAAAGTAATTTTAAGTTTATATATTATATTTTTTATATTTTATATGTCAAATATTTTAGACCATAGTTTGTTAGACTTACCGTAAAACCAAGTTCTACGTGTTTTACACTTTTATAATAATACATTTAAGATTTTAACTTTTTTGTTTAATCTTTTTTTTCGTATGCTTGTGGTATGCAATGATAATAATGCAAGATTATGACGATCTTAAGCCTTAAAAAAATTAGTGTTTAAAAAGTGTCTGATAATAGGGAGGCGTTCTTTAAAATTAGCACCCGGCGGTAGCTAAGGTAAATCCGGGACTGGGTTCTAAATGCCAATCTAATCTATTCTGATCTTTATCTCGAAAGTTTTACAACCACAAGAAGCCAGTACTCTTGGTCTATAATTGTCTGCTTGAGTTGGATCTTTGTTAGGTTTAGGAAAACATATAATATTAAATTGTTTCCAAGAAGCTGGTATTGCTTCTTCTACCAACAATTTATTAAAACAATCTAGCAAAATTTGTTTTGCTCTTAACGGTAAGTTCTTAAGCATGGAATACGCAACATCATACATGCCTGCGGCTGAATATTTTTTAGTTTGAAAGGCATAATTTAATTCATGAATGTTAAAGTTGGATGTTATTAACAGAACCAAATTGTAATAAATGAAAAGTTGAGTCAATATTGATTGTGGCCATTTCCTCTAGAATAGATTTTTTAAGACATCAATAATAAATTCCTTAGATTTAATTTTAGAATTATTTGCGAATTTTTAAATTTTATTCCATACATATGTTACCTATGTTAGAGTTCCTGTTCAAGGAATGGCAAAAACCCCTAAATTTTTCCCTTTTTTTAACACGCAAATTTCCCCTTGTTAGCAAAAACAATTTTTAATTTTCTTAGATCCGATAAAGTTTTCCATAGATAGTAATTTATCAAAATCTTCATTAACTATTTTTCTTTCTCTTACCCAAACATTTCATTCTTCATCCCACCAGTCCCACCGATCCTATTAGAAATACTATACCTTTTTTTTTGGTATAGTCTCATCTGCCACCAAATTTAAAACTTCTATTTAAAAAATAGCATAATTTAAAATATTTTCTTTTGTTACTATCTCAGCCAAGACTAGAGTAGAGTAGAGTAGTTCTATCTATTTTATTGTCGCTATTACCACTTCCTAATTCAATATTCATTCAGATCAGTGTAAAAACGGAATCTGAATCTGAAGCTAACTTCAGGGATATGAAAATTAATTAGTTCCACTTATTCGTATTACAGTTGTTATGCATCTGATATCCATTAAATAGCGTAAAAGAAGTAATATTTGTATATTATGTTAACTATAAGACCAGAAGTCAACTCGGTAAGAAATTATTTATCATAGATTCATAAAATTCAACGGCAATGTCCATAAAATGTAATCATAATATTAATAACTATCATGAAAGCTATAATAAAGCGTAAGGTGATATTTTTCTGTATTTATGGCAATGTAGCAGTCAAGTAGGAAGTTATTTAAATTTCTCAGGCACACAAGTTACTTCTCATGTTTCAGATGCGTATCGGTCGGTCGAAGTTAATCGATAACACATTATTTGAATCGTTCTCTTCGTTATTCAGTTTTATGGATGCAAAATGTTAGATTTTGAGATCAGAGCATTTATTTAATAATTCTATAACGGAAAAAGATCTGTGTAGAAAGAGTGTTTTATAACATCAAACTTACCTGAGTATTGTCGATGCAATTCATTCAGCGAGCTCCACCCGATATACAGTGTGGCCCAAATTGGGTATACATGTATGGGTATCTTGGAA